>VNJU01003954.1:0-43769 GCA_008042675.1 Drosophila seguyi
CCAAACAACAAAGAATGCCATATGTGAAGCGTAACCATCGCCCATCAGTCATAAGGTCAAAGAGCATTTCGACTTGATTGTTTTTGTTTTTTTTTCTGCAGCCATCATTTGCAGTCAATAATGTGAAGCTTAAATCGGGAGAGCGATTAAAAACTAACGAATATAATTAGGCCTTTTGGCATCAATCCAATTACAATGGCATTTTAATGAATTATTGATTCCAACGAAGAGCCACAAAATTAATTAATATGATGGCTAACCAGCAATTTATTTTAATAGGATTTACTTTTATTTATATTTGTTTTCTATTTTTTTAGAAAATAATTTCATTGGTTAATTGGTTTTTGATTTCATTTTAGATATAAGTTCGCTTATAAGAGGTTTTTAGCCACAGGCCTGAAGAATTGCCTACAAATGTGTGTCTCCCATTGTCAGTGCCAAAGTGTAATTGTTGGGGAATTTGCTACAAATTGTTGGCTTGATTTGTTCGGAAATTTTATTATGGTAACGAATGCGGCTCCTTCTCCTCTGCCTGCTGCAACGAATGCGATTTGAGTCGATTGATTTCCACTAACGGTTCGATTGCCAAGTGCAATATGCTCGGCTTTCTGCCATTCCCAAGGACTCTTGCCAACAAATCGAGTTTTATTTTGCTTTTATTTTGTATTCAGCAGAATGGCAGAATAATGGCTAGTATTTTGTATTACAAAGAAGGCGTGTAGGTTTGGAAGTAAGTTAGGAATTATAACAGAGAATGTAAGGATTTAAAATAAAATATAAAGTAGATATTCCGAAAAGGCAAACAAAATATATTAAAACAGTTTATACTTTATTTTAAACCTTTAAAGGTGATTTAAGTACACTTAAAAGACCCAATTATCGAATTAAGTTTAATTAATTTAATCAAAATCTGAAGAAAACTATATATTCTTTGATTTTATTTGATGACCTGTGCCCCCGGGGTCCCTGCTCTCCTGTTCGAATCCTATTACCAACTTCTGCTCTCCCTTCTTCGACTGGCACTATTGGGAATTCGAGCTGTGCTGAGGAAATGCGCTAAAATAATGTGTTTCGTTGATAAAACTTTTCCCACTCAATGCTCTCATAACACTTCAGATTTATGGTCCATGCTATCGGAGATAGCAGCCGCTCCCTTCGGCAGGTCCTGGACAGTCCAGGATTCGTTAAGTGAAACCGCTGCACGGGCCAATGGCCATAAATAAATGGGGAGTATCAGCTAGCAAATCTCATTACTCGGACATCGGCCATCCTTCTGTTCCTTCGCGATGGGGAAACCGAATCCGCTCCAGAAGCGGCTTATCTGGCGCTCCTCAATTGGCCCCGAGGAGTGCATATACAATATATATGTACATACGTATATCTCCGCGATAAATAATACATTGTCCTGCAAAAGATTTCAATGTGGCAATTGGATCGGCTTCGGCACTCTTAACCGGGCGAGCTTTAAGTGAATTTTGCGGTTTCCAATAATGCATAAATTAATGGCTTCCATGCCGGAAAAGGGGACAAGGATGCGAACACAGACAGGATACAGCCATCGTTGGAATTACTTGTCGTTGTCGCCGCCATTGAACAAAGCTGGCCAAATGTTTTCAGTTTAATGAGAATGAAGCTCGAAGAATGGGTTTTAAAGTGTAAGAAAATCCAGAGCGAAGAGGGAATGCTCTTTAAATTTTTTAATTAAATATTAGTAAAGCTGAAGAAAATGTATAATGTAATAGGGATTTAAAAAGGAAAGCTTTAACAATTGTAAAATAGAACATTAAGGA
Organism: Drosophila seguyi; assembly: GCA_008042675.1. Lineage (NCBI taxonomy): Eukaryota > Metazoa > Arthropoda > Insecta > Diptera > Drosophilidae > Drosophila > Drosophila seguyi. The sequence continues at coordinate 1,791 of VNJU01003954.1, forward strand.
ATTAACTTAAGGTTCCTTATATTTCTTTCTATATTCAAGTATTAAGTCTTGATTAAAATTCCCTTTAAATAATTAACTCAAAAGAAACCTTGATCCTCTTAAGCACATGCCCGCTTTTATCTCCTCTTTAGCCTTTAAATTTATTTAAAAATAATAATTTTAAACGTTGATTTACTTCGCACAATAAACCGCCATTTACTGCATTTTTAATGACAATTTAAATTAATTAAAGCCTTTAGGCGCCGGGACAATAGCTGCGGGCGAACTGCCATGCAAAATTACAGGGCTTAAATTTCCAGCCAAACTTAATGGCCGAGTTAAATTCCATAAATGTTTTACAAGTGAAACAGCAAATAATTGGCAGCACGCCAAACCCATTTTCCCCACAGAGACCGAGAGTGGGAAAAGGAAATGCTCCGAGACAATGGCTGAAAAATGTGAGGAAACTATAAGTTCGTTTCTAAAGTTTTTCGCAAGGACGCGCGTGCATAAGTAATTATAATGGAATTGGAATCTTTGGCAAATGTTCTAATTATCAAAAAATAATAAAGAACAAAGAGAAAGCGGAAAAACACTTGCTTCTACCCAATGCTGCACCCATAAGCCCCTTTTGGGGCACTGAAATAGTTTCTGGCCCGGCGCAGTTGTAAGATGAGCTCAAGTTTTGCCAAAACTCCAGCCAGCAGGAATATTATTTTATGTTTTTTTGTGCTGTTGACTCTTATCTCAGTTCCCAACTAGTTTGCTCCTCCCCTCGCCTGTGGCCTCTAAAGTAGCCATGCGGGCGTTGCTTTCCTAACCAGCGCAAATATTTTAACCTACACACAACCGGGACAAAAAACCGGGCTACCAGATACAGGCCAGGCCAGGCCAGCGAGGATTCCGGGGTTTGGCCAAGTAAATAAATGTTCTCGAGATAAACTGGCGCTTTGTGTGTCGTTTTTCGGCTGCTGCTGCTTAAAGTCCCCCTTAAAGTGTTCTGAATATACATATATTTTCTGCACTTTGCATGCAAACGTTAAAAAGTCCGGCACAATATGGCAAGCTCCGTGGCCCCCCGCTTATATGTCGGTACGTGACTTTGGCACGCGTCGCGTTCCGTCTGCCGACCCACGGTCAGTTTCCATTGTTGGTCATTAATTTGAAGGCAAGTGTGTTTGGGGTTTAACTAGCGCGAGCGCGCCTTTCGTCACCCAAACCGCACACGTACATCCCTTTGGTCGGCACAGGGTGTCCTTAGGGTTACTAGAGGTGAGGAAGGGGGAAGTGTGACTTATTTGCTTAAGAAGCTAACAGGTTTGCAGGAAAATATATAAATTAATAAGTATAATAAAGAAGTTGGTTAATATCGTAAAATATGTCATTTAAGGACTAACTATTGATACCATAATAAAGTATCCTTCATCTATTTTATAAAGTATTAATTATTTTTATCATTTTCATTATTTTAAGCAGTTTTTTTTTTTATCCCTAGCAAAAGCTCTTTTATATAAAATCTTGAAAATATAATCTCATAGTTAAATCTCAACCTTAAACTTAATTTTTAGCTTAATTTAAAGCATATGCAAAGTTCAAGCTACTTATTCTGTAATATTATCGAAGCATTATGGGACTTTTATTGCCTTTAGTACCCAGATAATTTATATATTTTCCAAGGTTCCAAGGAAGTCCAGTAACCGCCGAAATCCTTTACTATTTTCCTCTCCAAAGAGAGTTCCTATAAATCATCTAAATGGGAATGGAGACAGTGACTGCCGGTTCACCCTGTATGTGCATATGCTGCGACCACTTTGTCATCCGACTCACGTACGCGGCTCACGTTTGCCGCCCCGAAAAGGATTGTCCACGCTTTCGGTCAAGTTTGGCCCCAGCCAGGTCCTTGGTCCTTGGTCCGTGGTCCCTGGTCCTTGGCCATCAGCTCGATTAGATGTTGTGGCCTGGCACCGCCCTTGCGGTCATGTTTTGTGGATTCAACCCAGCTGACCGTCTGGTCGGGTTTGGTCTGGAGGATATGCTAGGATGTGGCAGGATATGGTTGCGAGGTGTCGGGAGGAGAGCTAGCGAGCGTTAAAAAATGTTTTAGCAGCGCATTTTTTGAGGTTAACAGCGTGCACGTGCTGGGGGGGGCGGGGACTTGGCCAAAAGGTGGCGACAATGGCTGGGCGCTGAGTGGCAAAAGGGCACGAAGGACACCAAAAAGAGATTTATCTAGACTCGCCTTCGTACGTGATGGCAGCACTGTCCCAGTGCCATGAATTATGACGAATATGTTCCATAGCCCCTGCCTGGGAGGATCTCTTGTAAATCTCGGTTAAATCTGAGGCGTGTCTGTGCTCTACTAAGAAAGACAAATAAACTGCAATCGTTGGGGCATAAATCCTAATTCAACTTTGATTATCTGCCCTTTGGGGGAGTCTGAGAGTGAGAGAGAGAGAGTGGCTTTAGGGCAAGAGTTGCCATTGCAGCTGGCTTTGGCTTCGGGGGCCCAAAACAAAGGCTTAGAGTCAGGCCAGGAAGGAGGCCCTTCTGTTGGCCCCGAATTCAAATTCAAATCCCAGGACTGGGAGCCTAGGTATCCCCAAGTCCCAATTCCCAGGCGAGCATTAACGAATGTTGCCTTTAAGGACAGAGAGAGAAAAATGTTATTGAACTTTGTAATAAATATATATATTTGCTTTTTGTATACTTAATAGAGAATATTTAGACATCAATCAGACTGAGCTTCCTGATTTATTTTCAAAGCACTCATACTCATAATCCATTAAGTGAATTTTCCCCCAGTGCACACCACTTCGATTCATCCCAAAAACCCTTTGAATACCCCAAAAGTCAAGGCAAGACTATGGCTAAACCTAGGACATTAAATCCTTGCAGCCATTAACATTTACGATTCGCATCCGGGGGTCAACCACTCACCCGCAGATGGCAGATGTTTGCCTCCGTTGGGGATTGGATGTGGCCCGAAAGGCAGTCCAAGGAATCCGGATTGGTGGGCGTTTAATGGGCGACAGCCACTGTCTGGGTTGATACATATACAGATGTGTCGAGTGGATGCAATTCAGGGAAACGAAAATACCAACATGAGGCGACCAGGTTGCCCTCTCTATTTGTTTGCAGTTTATCTTGGACTTGCACCGGATGTATGTGAGTGTGTGATCTGTGGACCGGAAACCGGCCAAAGATTTGCATCGAGCTTCGAAGTGAACCCATGGCCTAAAGTTTTGCATTTTAATAGCCTCTTAACAGCCGGCCATTTGCACTGGGCTTTGTTTACGTTTTCCGCAGGAGCTAGACCAGGAGAAGGGGGATTCCGCAGGAGAAGGGACTTTCTGGGGGTTGCGGCTTCCCATTTCCCACAGAGATTTGCATGGCGATTGCGATTGCGTTGCGATGCGATTTTCAACTTGGCCAATTTTCGGTCCAGTTGCTGGCAATTAAATGCGTTTCAAGTAGTTGCTCGACGCATGGAAATTTCCTGCCCCCAATTCGTTGGCGTTGCTTAAGCTGGAAATTCTTGGTTTAGGCCAATGGCAATTGGTCTAATTGTTTCTGGCCATTAGACGATTATGTGGAAAATGGACCCGAGTTTGGGGCAGAAGCAGGTAAAACGGCAGACAGTTTGGTAATCAATCGGCCTGAATCGAGCGAAAGAGATTTAACCAAAGGATGGTCGGGTGTTTGCTCAAAAGTGCAGGACTTGAACGGGTAAGACTTATAAAAGATAATCCTTTAGAAATCTTACTGACCAGAGTGCGAATTGGAAGTGTATTTTATGGAACTTAAAAGATGTAGAGGGATTTCTGTAAAGCATAAATCCAAGTAACTTGTTTCAATAATTTCAAATCGATTGTTTCTTTTTCTGATTTGTTTAGAAATTATTGAATTTGACTTAGTTCCCAGTCCATCTCATCGATGTCTTTCAACTCTTTTGGCCCCGTTTCCTCTCTATTTGGTTAAATTTTAATGACTCAGCCATTTGGCTTGATGTGTGGCCATCAGCATCACGAGGAGTACCATCATCATCATCATCATCAGGGGCACAATGCCAGCGCCAAGTCACGTTCTCGCTTGGCTTCTCTCGGCTTTCTCCGCTTTCGCTCTGCTTTCTTTTCGCTTCTCGTTTTTCGTTTTTCGTACCCTGGAAAAGCGAGGGCTTTTTGTTCCGCGGGAGAATCCGTGACGTGACGAGTTGCCACGCTAATGCACGCCCTGCAAAGTATGCAATAAATTTGACGCATGTGTCCGTGTGCGGGCACCTGGGTGTCTCTGTGTGTGTGTGTTTTGTGGAGAAAAGAGAAAGAAGAAAGGACGATCTCCTGTCAGCTCAGCCATAAACATAAACAGCTCTCACTTACTTGCTGCACTGGGAAAATAAATCCTTGCTTAAGTCTAAGAAAATTTTGGGATATTTTCAAAACAAAACAAACTTAATTTTTTTTATAAATGTAAAACAATTTAAAGTTGAAATTTGTATAAATATATAAATGTAAAATGACTCAAATAAGGATTTTTTTTTTAACTTTACTTCATTTTGTAATTATTTCTTCAAATAAAACGGGGTAAATATTATCTAAAAACCGAAAAGTACATTAAATAATATGTTTTGTCTATATATATTCCATAAGAATAGTGCCTCAATAATTTCCCGAGTGTTGGACTCGCTTTTGCATTCGACACAAAGGCAAATACCAGCGTCTAGGCTATAGGGGCTGCATGCGATTTTTCATGCAACCCGCGGTGGCACTTGAGGCCTGCGACAAACTGTTTGCTTAATAAGTTCCTGCCGCACACTTTCTGTTTGTTCCCACGCTTCAAGCTTCAAGCTCCGAGCTCCAAGCTTCAGGCCTCCAGCTACCAGCTTCGAGCTCCCTGCCATCAACTGCCAGCTGCCCCGCAACCAGCTTCTGGCTAGTGCAACCACATGAAAGCCTCTGGGGGTGGCAAGCAAACAATGAGGCAGCTACTGGGGGTCAGAGCCGGGTCGGTCTGCAGCTCTTCTGCGGTCACTGGTCCACTCCTTGGGCATGCCCGGCACGTCTCGATTCGTTTAAAAGTTGAACCCAGGCGCCGGCCGGGGGTAAAAATCAAATTCAATTAGCCCGAGACACCGCATGTGCGAAGGCAGCGGAAAAAATGGTTTTTCAATTCGAGACCTGGGCATCAGGTAAATTCACTTTTTCCAATGACTAAGCTGGGGAGAGGGTTTAAAGAGGGGGTTTTTTTTTTTTAAAACTTAATATGTAAATATGAAAAGAAGCTGCTGTTTCACATTTTCTTAAGAGAAACCAAAGTCAACCTTGGCGCTAAAGTTTCACTATCTAATTTAATAATTCATACCAATCAGCTAAGGCTTGACAAATCTCAACTTTCTCTTTCGCATAGAAATTTCCCGAAGCAATATATATATATATATATACATTTCGATTTATGCAAAGATGTTCCCAGCAATCAACTTTTAGCCATTAAGCTCACGAAAATTTGCATATATGTCGACAGCGTGGAGAGGTATCTGTATCCGTAACCGGTGGAATTCAATAAATATGAAACTCATTCATCACTGTCAGCTTAAGCTGCACACACTGTCTGGATTGGGCTTTAATACCGCCTTAAACGCATCGCTTAAAGCCCAGACAGAATTTCAAATAAATGGGTGTCCTGGCGATGTGTGGGCCCCGCCGTGCGATGTGTTGTGTTGTGTTGTGTTGTGTACACTGTGCTAATGAAATTCAGTCCAAAGAAATACACTTTGGAAATAGCTAACAGTGCTGACAATTTGTAATTCTATTAGTTAGACTTTTGAGTTTAATTTTTAAGGGATTTTTGTCTTTGGAGAATTACATGTTGTTTGTTGTATAATTATTCATAAACGTATCTTTATTAAAGGTAATAAACTGATTATATTAAGAGACATTCGGAAGAGCATACGACAATTTAGGAAATATAATACAAATTAAGCGTTAATCAACATTTAGAAATAGAAAATAAATATGTTAAAATATTGATTAAATTACTTTTAAATTTTATGTTCAATTAGAGTATTATTCTTCTAAATGCCATTAAAAATATATTTAAAAAACCATTTCCCATAGACACAGCTGACAACACCGGCCTCCTCCCCTCATGGCCCCCACGCACGTCTAGCAAACATTGCGTATACGCACTGATGGCCCGTGCTAAGTGTGTGCCATCTACTTATCGATGCTGTCAATGAATTTCGTAGGCGAGAGCAGGCGCGAGTGTGCCTTAAATGAAATTTTTCCGTCGGCCAGCCGTTCATGGTTCAAAATTCAAATTTTTCAGAAGCAATTACGCAGGAGGCTTTGATGTGGCTGCTTAGATGCTTTGAACTCCATTCCGCAAGCAAATAAAAAATATAAAACAAAGCCGGAATGTCTAGAATGCAGGCGAGTCCTTAAAGCAAGCTATTTTAATTTTATATATATTTACAAAATACTTCTAGACAGATACACATTGCCCCGGAGGCAGCAAACAGTGGCGACAAGGAGCCGCCACGCCGGTTTCGCCCCTTTTTAAGCGCCTTTATGGCTAATTAAATGAAATTGAACAGGTCCACGCTTAATTGCCGGCGCAAGCAGGTGTATTAAAAATTAATAAAAATACATCAACAACAAAAAACAGGAAAGAGCGAACTGCAGAGTGCGGGTGTGTTTTTTTTTATTGACTTTTCGCTTTTTTAATTAACTTTGGCAAAAATGGATTTTATGGCCGAGCTTAGAGGCTGGAGATACCATGGCTTTTAAAGCGATGATGAAATTTTAAATTCCTCTATTTGTTTGGCCGCACCACATGGCGTATGATTAATGCGTCGCTCTCTGTGCACATTTCATTAAATAAATTGTAATTTATCAAAAGCAGCGAGACGTCCGTCGTCGGGCCAAAGCAAATCAAATAAATTACAGACAAGTTGAAAAACTTTGACCATTAAATGCCCCAAAACCAAATACGGCCAATGACGAGGACTTGTTGTTGTTTTCCTCCCGTTCCCTGTTTGTTTTTTTATTTGCCCAGCATTTCATTGCAATTGATTTTTGGTGTCAGCTGCACGCTCACCCGGAGACAGACATGTCCAAGCCAAGGCCTGCTCCCACCGACTTTCCCCCATTGACTTCTTCTCTGTTGCCACCAAAACCCGACAAATGCTGTGGTTGCGGCTTAAGTTTGTCGGCAAATTGAAAACTTTGTTGGTTAACTTGACTGCGGAGGGAGGAGGGAGGGAGGGATCGGGATGGTTGGCACAAAAAATAGCCGAAAGCCCCCGGGCACATCAATACCACATTCCTTCGTCGTCATCCCCCCAACCCAACCATTCCCTAAAAATAAACAGCCAGATGAACAAGCCGCCGAAACCAGAAGGCCTGGGTTCGCCCGTTGCGGCTGATTTTCTGGCTGTTGTGCTGATTGCATTAACCAAACCGAGTTGGAGTTGAGCAATGTAAGGAATCGGAGGGGAATCAGCATAGGAATCGAAGTTGGATATACTCTGGTGAGGGTTCCATCTATTGGTGCAAGCTTAGAATTAGAATTAGAATGGTAATTAGAAGCTATTGAGAAATGATATTTGAGGAGGGGTTTCCTTTTCCTTAACTAATAATTCGTTTAAAAATTATTTCAGATAAGGAATTAGTAAAGGAATTTAAGGTAAATATAATAAACAGAAAATAATATTGATTTCCCAATTATAATAAATATGAAAAGTTCATGAGATTTCGAATTCCAAAGAGAAACCAGTAACTAAAAGTTCCTTATTAAATTATTTTAACCAAGCAAAGAGTATCTCCAACTGTATTTTTCTATCCAGACATTCCTAGACCCTTTTTCGTACCGAAAATAACTATCCTCTTAGTTGAAGTAAGCAATAAGCTTTTAATATAAATAAATAAACAGGCGGCTGACCCAAAATGAAGCCCAATCGAAACCCGGGACGCAATCTGTTAATGGAAAATACTTAGAAACTGGAAACTTTGGAAAGCCGCTTAGGGAACACTCAAGCACCCAGGCGACAGACGGAACTGCAGTAGGACGGCGTTTGGGGACCTCGATGCACCTGGACCACCGTTACGATATCGTCCTCCAGCTGGACATCGGTGCTGGAGAAAGGCGAGGCTCCGGTGAGCTGACTGTAGCCCGTCTGCTTCGCCCGCATGGAGGTCACTCGTTCGCGCCAGGTGTGCCAGTAGTGCTGCTTGAAGCGATGTCCCCCAAACTCAAAGATCATGGAATCCTCGTTGGTCACCACCGGCAGACCCGATGGCTGGACGATGCTGACAATCATGAGGTAGCGACTGCCCTTGCGGAAGAAGTGGAAGCGAACGAACTTCAGCGGCATGATGCGGGCCAGCTCGAAGGATTCGATCTCGTGGTCCAGACCCTTGGGCAGGAGCCAAGACCACCTTTTGCTGGCCTTATCAATTCTGTCGCAGCCGAAGAGCAAATGGTGGCCGGTGAGGCCCATTTGGTATTGGCGCAACCCAGTGCCCTGGACATCCACCCGGACAATGGGAGTCTCCACCAGCAGCGGCTCGTAGATCTCGTCGAACTCGGCCAGCAGGACTTTCTGCAAGCGAAACATCTCTCTCGGCAACGAGTTTGGCTATAATTTAATTGAAATGTCAATCAAAGTTTTGCTTGTTTTGTGAGAGAGACTTGTCTCGGGGCTCGCTCTGTCGCCTGACAAGTTATCGAAAACTAACCAGCCAAGTCGGAGCTTAGGCATACTCACATCTACAGCTGCTATAGTCATTGCCGAATGCAAATCACTGACCATCCGCTGTCATTCCGACTTCAACTCGGAGTCTGCGTTTGAATTTAAATTGGTATTTGCCCGTTAGCGAGTCATCATCCAGCTTGGCGTCATTTGGAGCCTTGATGAGCGTAGTGATGAGCTCTCATGGAATGCAGTTTGCACTTTGTTTCAACCTACAAGTTTACCTACAAGTTTCAGGAAAGAGTAACGCTTTTTGGTTCCATTTACCCATAATTATAGTTACATATCCGTGTTGTACTTTTCAAAAGAGTGTAGAAATTCCTGGTAGTGAAAATTCGTTGATTTTATCATTCACTTAAAACTGTTTTTTCACACAGTTTCCCTTTCATTTTTCGAGAGCCAGATTTTACCTGTAACCCTTATCATGGTTTTGGGGAATTTCCAGGTATTTTTATTTTGTATTTCTATGAAAAATCCTATTTACCATTTACTGTGAATTTATTTTATGGTCTATTGATTTATCAAAGTCAATTAATTGTGCAGTTTGAAGTATAAATTTAAATGGGTTCTGAGATTTTGTAAAGTGGTCAGCTTTGTATTGACTGTCAAGAATTATGTGTTGTTTTATTTGTTATTTAATGGGTTTTAATAAATTAAAATAATATGATAAAATAGTTTTATATTATGTAAATGTTATGTTTTTAATTTTAGTTTGTCTTACTGAAGAGTTAAAAGAAACATAAAAAGCTTTTGTTTATAATTTCTTCTTAAATATTTGACATCCGATAACAATCGAAGTCTGTGCTTTGTACAAACTTTATCAATCGCCCATTTTGCTATAATTTTATTTCAATGTTCTCTTGCCCCCACGCCCTCCCTGACTGAGGAAGAGTCCTGAAAGTTCGCTTCCTGAGACATTTTGTGGCATTTTCGTGCTCGCTGTTCGACATGGCTACAAGTTCGCAGCCATAATCCTGGCTTATGACTGCCACAGTTCACATTTTTTCCCCTTCTTGTTCTGTCACAGAGCAAACACTTTTAAAATATTCTGATTTATGACAAACTTTCGCCGCTTTCGAGTTGCCATTTGGCACTTTCCACTTTCTACTTTCCACTTTCGCGTCCATGTCCTGGCCATGTCCTTGCGTTCATTTCCAGCACAGTTTCTCTCAGCTCTTGCCGGTGGCAATTGGTGACAAAATATAAAAGAAAACTCTGGTCCTAGCGGGATGCGGGCTGATGCTGATGCTGCTCACTTTGTCAGCCATTTAATTTGGCCACGTTTGCAATGGCAATGGCAGCGAGTAGTTGCAGTTTCTGCTTTTGCTTGGGGCGGGTGGCGCGGTAAAGAGTTACCACGCCAAGTACTGTGTCAAGTGGCATCTTTGCAGTTTTCAAAGCAATTAGTTCTGAGAAAATTACGAGAACAGACACGGATCTGGATGCAGAGAAACGGAGAGTTGAACATAACTTATGGTTCGCATTATCCGCTTTTCTCGCTTCTCTCTCTCTCTCTGCTAATTTGGGACAATTCACTCGGCCATATCCATTGCAGAGTCTGCTCCTGGCTAATCCGCCATTGATTAACTCCTTTGCAGGTTGGGCCAACATGAAGCTGTCACAAATCACACACAAAATACAAGATACATGGCAGGCGACATAATGAATCCTCATCCGCATCCGCATCCTTAATCGTATACAAATGCCGAGTCCGAGTCCTGCTGCAATTGGGGAATTAATTAAAATTTTCTCGTTTGGCATGTTTATGATGGCACTCTCAATTAATTTCAGGCCTCGTTGAGCAGAGAGCGAAATGTGCTGAGGTTCCTTTTCTCGGACGAACATCGAATGGGGGGATTGCACGGTAAGTAGGTTGCGAATTGCTGAATATATATACTGTGTATATACTTATATTCAACTTGCTTGCTGGAGGAGTTCCTTGATATTTAAATTGGTTGCTTAATTGAGTAATTCGTGGAATAGTTGTAAGGGAAGTCCTTAAAGTATTATCTCAAGCAACACTCACAAAACACACATTATTTTATCATTAAATAAAAATCTCGTTCTCTTATTTAATAATTTGGAATTAAGTTAATTAACAAAAGAAAGTTCAAGTTGTTTTCGTTCCGCATAAACCCTGTTTTGTGTGCATGCCAGCGACACAATTAATTTAGCTTCGTGTGAATTGCTCAAGTTGCTCTTCAGGTCGTTTTTGGGGCAATTAATGCCGCAAAATGTATTTCATTGTCTCGATCATGGGGTTTTCTCTTAGAACTGCTGCCAACAGTTTGCCCATCCGATTTAAGTGCCAACATCTACGAGCTAATGGTCATTGGCCTAAACATTGGCCGCAAACTGCATTTCTCCCCCGATTCGAATAGTGTTCATAGTGTCTGACATGCTTTGCTTCCCTGTGCTTGAGTGCAGCAATTAGCCAAAAGCAGAAAAGGTAAATAAAGAGCTGTGCACCGAAAAGAACTGCTCGATTTCCTTGACAAAAATTGATTAAATAAAATATTGAGATACTGAAACAAAGCGATAGACATTGAACCTTTTAAGTTCGAGTTTTTTCAGTTATTTTGCTGTATTTATTTACCATATGTAAGCCTTATTTGTTTAACTTTTTCCCAGTGTAAGCACTGGCTGTTTGCCCACTTTATTACAGCCTTTGCGCTTTTCATTGCTAGCGTTTCACGTTTTTATTGTTAAATGCGGCGCAACATAAAACATAAAACACGGCAGAGCTGCTGCTCACATGCCCGGTGGAAGCGGAAGTGGCTACGAATTGTAGTGCGGATGTCGGATGTGGGATGTGGGATGTCGGCGGGCTATGAAACAGTATCCTCATCCGAGGCCTCTTTCTCTGTGTAGTGGCCAGGCAGCTCTTTGTGATGTGTATTTACTTTGTGGCTCAAATTGTAATATCATGCGGTGCCATTACGTTTCTATTCTTTTTTACTTTTTATACACTCGCCATAAAAGCGCTGCATGACAAAAAATTAAGTATACGCACTTGAAGTGACTTAATTTGATGACTTTATCCGAGAGCCGAGAGCCTGATGGGAAAAAAGTAAAAGCCAAACTACTTATTACAAAGGCTGATCTCCGGCAGAGACTCATTTGGATTTAAGCTGAGCCCGGCACACAGTGCTCAAAGGTAAGTGGAAGCAGTAATTGCCACTCTGCTCTACAGGAACTCTGAATGTTAGTTAAACGTTCACTTACACCGACATAACCTGTTGGCAAAGGGTCCTTAAAATGGGGTTTTCTGCCTGCCTGATTCTCCTACTCTCAGTACGGGTTATAGAATTAAGGTTAGAGGGGAGTTTTTATCCTCTAATAAAGGTTAATGAATCGGAAACCACTTTTTATAGTTTATATATTTGTCTTAGAATAATTGTAACTCTTAAAGAATTAAGTAGCAGCTCGCATCTGAAACGGCTGCATATTCTTGTGCATTTTGTACAATTAGACTTTTACTTAATTTTGAAAATCTGACAACTGGCAGCCAAAAAGTCAACAGCCGCGGTAACTAATTCTCTTCAATCCCTCAGCACCTCAGGCACAATTTAGCCTGATTGGCTTGGCCAAAGAACTACTACATACGTTTGTCCTCCGGCAACTTTTGATGTCAGCAAAGTTTCGCCTCTTTATCTCACTCTCCATCTCTATAGCCTTCTCCAGACCGATCTCTCTCCCCATTTACATTTGCCCCAGCAGCTGCAAGGACTCATTCTCATCTCCATCTCCATTCTAGGAGCTCGTGTGCAATTCGGGCATTTGGCGCTTATCGCACATCTCATCCCAAAAATGGTAACCGACACATTTGCACAATTGCTCCTTGTAACTGACACGTCACCCACGTCCAAAATCCGAACGTAAACGTAAGTAAGAGCAGGAACTGAAGCCGAAGTGTGCTGTGCCAAGGAATTGCTGTATTTCCGGCTAGAGATGGGCGGCAACCGGCTCCTGCAATCCAAGGAGATGCATTTCCATGCATTCAGGTTTAAAAATAAATCACATTAAGTCAGTTAAATATATTTTGGTAACTTTATATTTTCGTATTTATTTGTTTATTTTAAGAACTTCAAACATTTGTTTTAACTAACATTTCCCAGCACACGAGCTCATCCCTAATGCAAATGCCTCGAGCTGCTGTCGCTTTCAGTTCCGTTTCCTGTCAGCCGTGAGTCTGGGTCCTGGCACTGCAGGCAGATTTAGTTTATGTCCTGGCAACTATCTAATGCAATTCACGTGTGCGAATAAATGCAATTGTGTGTGGCTGCGTGCGTGGCTTCAAGTGTCGGAGAGCACATTACACACACACACGCTCACACGAGGCGACTGAAAGGACCTTCCCCACTGGGGCATAAAATTCAATGTCCGTAAGAAGTCCATTTGCATTGAATAGGTGAGTAAGTGAGTAGGTGGAGGTGTCTGCCAGTCCGTTTAGAAGAGAAGTTTTGACCGTGTTTTATTTGCAAAATAAAAATATTTTCCCAAGCTTTCATTGCAGTCTGAAATCCCCGCCAGACACCACACTCTGTGTAACAATCCTTGAAATATCTGTGCAACATATGCCAAGCTATCTTTTTTTCAGCATCGGGTGAAAGGTTGCTTCAGCCAGTTCAAACAATGGAAAGCAATTAAAGTCAATATTTTAAGTCAACGAATTTGCTGTGAATAGGCTTAACATCCTTGTGAATGACTCTGAATTTAAATTAGATTTTTTATGTTGTGCCTGAGGACTTGATTTTAAAAGATTGCATTTTAGGTATTCGTATTCAATCAGAAGTTTCTTGTGGGTGTAAAAGAATACTTTAAAAGAATGGTAGTTAGGAACTAACTAACTAATAAATTCCATATTTCCTGGGCAAAAATGTATAGATTTTACTTTAAAAATATGTGAAAATTTTCTATTTATAAAAAACCCATAATATGTACTTTAATATTTTAAGAAGTAGGCCTCATTTCTTTGCCTATAAAGTTTCCTAAAAATACCAATTTAGCCAATTTGCTACCCTAACTGATTCGTCCCTTAAGGAGCATATTGAAAGTTCCAAGGACCAAATAGAAACAACTTGTGAAGCCCATTTAGACGCCTGCCTTCTGCAGAGGCAGCTGCTGTTAATAAGGTGTTGGCAATTTTATTTTATTGGTTTTTGGCTAACACATACACATACCCATACACACACCTCCAGGCTCCTTTAATTTTAATTGGCTCCACGCCCAGGCGCACGTGAGCCAACAAGCGGTGTCCTTGGCTAAGGAAAAGGGACTTCCCCAATTGTTTTTCGGGGCATGTGTGCTGGATTCCTTTTTTTTTATACAGGCACTTGGAATTTTTTTCCTGAAGGCTTGGCAGGTCGTTAACATGTTCTTATTTAATGCCAAAGAAATTGCCATTGGCATTTATTGCCGTAATTAAGAGATGGGAAAAATCCTTGAAATACGCCGTAACGCACTGGCTTTAGACCAGGCCCAAAACAAAGCAAGCTGGCCATCAAAGACCAGCAGCATCAGCAGCAGCAGTATCGACATGGAAATAAATTTCTACTGAAGATTTTGCAAAAAGAAAAAAAAACCCAAAAGGCAATTTGTGTTTTCTAGTAAGTGCCATTTTCTTTGTTTGGAAAACAGCCCGAGCCGGCATTTTACCTCGCATCCTGGCATCGCCGCCACATCCTGCCTTCCCTTCAGAAACAGCGTCACTCAATTCGCTTTGAAATTTATGACCCAGTTTTGGGGGGAGCAAGGAGAAGTCCCTGCCTTCGCCTCCGACTTTTCGGTGGCTCGGCTTCTGCAACAGGCGTTTAATTAAACGATCCTAATGCCACCCCCGCAGGAGTACAAGTGGCTCTTGGTCATTAAATTTTATGAAATTTTCCAGGAATTTCGGATTAAAGAGTTCTTAAAGGGGGATTTATTAGCCAAATAATGTGCTTAATAAGGTTAATTTAAATAGTTTCTATCATATTTTATGCTTTAAAATGTAGCATATGTTACAGTCTGTTTTAAAAGTTAATAAACTTAAAAATATTCAAAGCTCAACATTTATTGGCAGAAAAGCCATTTAATAAAATATTTAATATCAAGCTTAGGCGCTGAATTCCCACAGTTTTTTTTTGATAAAAATTTTCCAATTGGTTTTCAGCTGTAAAGCCCTCAACAATGCCTTTGCTTTAGTTTTTTTCACAGGACAATTAAATGAAAAATGGCAAAGGTTGAGTTGAAAATGTAGCGATTTGCAATTGTTTCAATAAATGGCGATATTTTTCGGGCTGTCGCGCCGGAGAAAAAGTTAATGAAAATGAAAATGAAAATAAATAAAAATCTGTTTCACACTCGAGGCGGAAACAGGCGCTATTACATTGGCGTCGGCGGCAGCCCCGCCCACCTAACGTTACTTTACCACCCGGAATTTTCCATTTTCCAAGAGCTCAGAGCCGAGAGTCGAGAGTCGAGAGCCGGGGCATGCGGCTGACACGCATATGGTGAAAGTTTAATTAATGTTGTCACGTGCTGGAACTGCGAAGATGAAATTCGTTTGTAAATTACTCGCAGCAAGACTGAGGTATATACATATATATATATATATATTAAATATTTTATATTTCGAAATATCTGGGGCGTGGTGTAATGATTGAAATTCAATTTAAAGAAAACTCCCAGGACGTGCGGCTCGAAATGAGTGCTTAAAATTCAATACACACACGCACACCGCACGCATCCTGGCTGTCCTTCGAGCGCCTGATAACACACTAATGTCGTCTGCCTGACTGCTGAAGTTTAATTTGATACACAAACAGAAGGCAAAACAAAACGAAACGCAAGAAAAACAACAAACAATAAAAAAAACAAGTAAGAAATAGGGACACAGGGCAAAAGGCTCGACTGAGGGTTACCCGGTATTTAAAGGGTATATTTAACAAATTAAATAACGTAGATTTAAAAATAAAAAAAATTTCATTTTGAAATGTCTAAGCAGATTATTAAATTTATGACTTTGATGTTTATTAACTGATTTAATTCAAACTTGTAGAAAATGTCCGCATAAATTTAAATGAAATTTTTATTGAACTCATCCTTCTGTAAATTTCTCTAAGTTTAATTTTGGATGAATTAAGGTTTTGGTTCTCAAGTACTTCAGTATATTTATGTTTCTATCGAGTTCAAGACTGTAGCTTACCTCCTATACTCTTAAAAATCTTAGGGTACACTCAAAACAAACAGAACAACACATCCGATGAGACCGTAAAACATTTAAATTAACGTCTCCTTCAAAAAAACCCGGCAACATTCTCGTGTCGAGTTGAAAAGACATTCCCAGAATGGCAGGCATTAATGGCAAAAAGGGTCACACGCTGGCATGTCCATAAAAAGATAAAAACCATAACGTGCTCATAAAGCGCAAAAAGGCGCCAAAACACTTTGCACAGATACACCGCAACCGATGGATACCAGGAGATAGATACTCACCCGAAATGCATGCTCGTACCCCGCTGCGTATACTTAATGAAGTCGTTAGAGAACAACACAGTCGTCGTCGCTAAAAATTGTAATCAACAAAAGTCGGCGGGCACTCGGTACATTATTCAGTAGATTCGCCATTTATTGGATTGCTTTACATAAACTTTTTTTGCTTTTTTGCGTTTTTGCCGCACACACACACACACTCACTTGTGTGTGTTTTCCAACTCGATAACAGCAACGCTTAACTACATTACATGAATACATCGTACGTCATCGGCTTCGTCCTAAATTTAATTACAATTTGCGTGTGTGGCGGGGCGGGGTGGGCAATTGTTAGCATTGAATCGATGTTGGAGACTATTCATTGTTTTTGTTTGATTCGATTTTTTTGTTTTATGCAGCTCTAAGTGTAGGACAGCTAATTAATGTTGTATTTAATTGTAGCTACAATTAGGGCTAAACGTTATTCACTCACTATATATGTTTAGGGCTGGAAGGGTTAGTGTGAGTTTTTTCGAGGAGATATGTGTATTTTACAGTTCACATCAACTTTTATTTAATATTTTACAGCGTCTGTCTGTGTGTGTTTAGCGTGTGGTTGGTTGGTTGGGCTTCCATTTTGAATAGTTGGGCACTTAAATATGACTTAATAAGTATAACAGCAAATGCATTTTACCACCATCATTATTATGAGTATTATCTCTAAATCATTTTCATGGGAAATGACTGGCTGCAGTTTTCAATTAGTAAGCGATTTAGATTTAATTATCTACATACATGGAAAATGTAAATTTAATTAAATTCCGGCCGAAAACAAATTACTTTCGGGCGGAATGTTGTTGACTTTCGCCAGTGTGAAATGCTCTCTGCATGTTTGCAAATGCAAAATACATTAACAACATATATTCACGGGGCTCATTATAGTTGCAAATGATGATTTCGCTTAGCAATGCAAATTGCAATTCCCACACAGCTCTCCCCCTTGCGAAAGCCAGGTGTTTTGGGCCCTAAACTTATCCCTACGGTTAGCTAAATCAATCAGTTTATCTATATGAATACAATTTAATAAAGTCTTTGGTGATTTTCAACTGGCGCCTAAGCATAATAAAACGTTTCTGATTGTTGAACAATGTTCAACAATGTGTAATTTTAAAGCCGAAACCGAATGGAGAAACTTTGTCTGTCTTTTTTTAAAGGTATAAATTCGGGTTGCATTGGGAAATTCATTTCCAAAATTATACCCTTCAACAATGCATATATATATATGGTATTTGCTAAATCATAAATTCAAGCTTTATATAAATGAAAAATGTGTGAAATTATTTCGATTATTTACATGTCAAAAAGTACAATACAAGATGGTTTTCTAGTTAATCTTTGAAATATTTCAGAGCTCTTTGGGTTACAGGTTTCCAGCATATAATTAACTTGAAATAATATTTATCATTACATAAATTTTACCTATTTTCAGGCTGAACATCTCCTCCCTTTCTTTACACGGAAACCTCCTTGGTGTACTTGGACCGATCGTTCAGATCCAGGACTAGCTTGTCCGGTCTCTTTGGTCTGGAGTTGCCGCCACTGCCGCTGGTCCTGTCCGTCTGACTCGTCGAGTTGTTGGAGGCCACGGACACGTTCCCCAGGGAGGGAGCTGGCACAGGCTCCTCCTTCAGCTGGGATTGGTCCCCCTGTGCCTCCTTCAACTCCTTCTCCGAACTCGTGTAAAAAACAATGTCATCGGTGGAGTGCGCTGCCTTGGTTCTCGACTCCGCCTCCACATCGCCGGCAATGGCTGTACGGTCCAGGATCTCGCTGGATCGCGACTGGTTTGCAGGGACACCTGGCAACGGCTGCTGGCAGAGCTGGGCATTCGCCTGGGCCTGGGAGTAGCTGCCGCTTCGCCTGCGACCCGTCAGCTTGTACTTACTTCTACAATTATCACAAATTTGATACGAAATGCTGAGTTCCGTCTCCAGGAGATTCCGTGGAGCCCGCTTGCAGCTGGTCGGAGGAGTATTGGTGGCCGCCGTCCTCACCGTGGGTTTGCGCTGCCGCTGGTCCCCCCGATCCCGATCCCTGTCCCTGTCCCGATCCTGGTCCAGGTCCTCCGACTGCGAGCACATGCACTCCAGCTTGATGTTGGCAAAGCTCAGACTGCCTCCGGCCTCCTGTTGCGGCGAACCCAAATGGTCGCAAACACTCCTGGGGGGACAGCAGTAGTAGTGCTCCTTGGACGCATCCAGGCACCGGCTGCAGATGATGTGCCCATCGGCAGTTCGCCGCAGGAGCTGCTCCCTGAAGTCATCACCGCTCAGCTCTGTGTTCATGGCCCGCTCCTCAAAGGCCGTCGACGGAGGCGTCGAGCTGGGCGGCGTCTCCAGCACCATGGTGGGAATACTGGCCCGGGCACTGCTCCTGCCTCCGTTGGCATTGTTATTCTGCTGGCTGTACTTTTGCATCTCGGCATTGAGGGCCAGGAGGGGCAGAGCACTCTGCCGGCTGGCGGCGGCGGTGGCTGAGTGTCCAGCTCCAGCAGCGGCTGCCACCACCATGAGGCCACCGGGCGTCTTCAGGCCATCCAGCAGGCTGGATATGGTCATCACGGCCACACCCTTGGGTGGAGCCATCTCCTGGATGCGCTGCAGCTGCATGCTGAGCTGGCGGATCTCCTCCAGGGCCTCCTGGTCGGAGAGCTTGTTTTCTGTGAATGAAAGTGGGGAGTGTTTAAAGGTGAAAGTTTTAAGTAAGTTTTAAATAAATAAAAATCACACATCACAAAATTTAAGTTTTAAATTCTAAGCTCCAAGTTCAAGTTGCGTTTTAATTTGTTTTTTTAATGAAAGGTTAACCAAATGTCGCTACAAATGCAGACAAAGTAGAATCCTTTTTCTGGTTACCAAAACTCAACTAAAAGCATCGTTTTCGCGGCATTGCTGCCTGTTTTCCGCTGGCAACTTTAGCACTAAAAAAGTTGCCCGTCCGTGTCAAAAGTTTCGCACTTTCCTCCTCCCTTCCCTGCTGCCGGTCGGTCCTTTTCAAAAAAGGACCTCAAATTTAAATGCGTAATGTTTGTAGCGCTGTGTGGATGTGTGTGGGCGGGAAGGTTGTGGCTTTCAGACTTCAGATTCAAGACTGGAGACTTCCTTCTTCGCCGTCGGAATGATAAATGGCCGTTCAATTCGGCTGAAAGCCTGTCGGTATGATTTAAGCCACGTCCACTCAAAGGCAACAACAACTCACGCTATCAACTCTCAAATAATAAGGAGAGAAAAACAAATAAATTTACAATGAAAAATCGCACACTGCAAGGGATACTACATGACTTTTTCTGAGGGAATGTTCCTGCTGTCAGAAGGGGGGCAAGCCCATTTCCGCTCAGTGTATTAGCCGCACACAAAGCTTTCTTCCTGTTGTCCGTTGAATTTAGATTTATGGCTGGGAAATTAAGCGGAGCTCGAGTGGACCGGAGAGTCGACAGTGGCCAAAATTGAATTTATTATGTGTGCCCCTCTTAGTATGCAACACAATATTCCTTTTGCGCTCGGGAAACATTTTAAATTCGCCACACAGACACACACACAATCGGCATGCGTGTATGTGCGGGTGTGCTGAGTGTTTGCTACTTTGTGATTGTTCAATTTAAATATGCAAATTGAGAGCCGCTTAAAAACTGGCCCAGCGACAAGGACGCGGCGCAGCGCACACAAAAAAGAATGTAAATTTAACGCACAATTTACGCAGCCACAAAAACGCGTTACGTTTTTTGTGTTTTAAAATAGAAATACGAGTAATAAAAAATTAAATAAAAAACGTCAAGAGAAACCGAGAGCGAGGGAGAGCCCATAAAGCATTAAAACATAAAGCGTCGGAGAGCTCTCTTTTCCTTTCTTTTTACGCCATAAACTTGCAAAGGGCCTGAAAATTAAAAAGGTTCGCGAATAGAAAACATCGCGATAACAATGGGCTGCTCACTGAGGTAAAGGCAAAAAGGAGCCACCTTTCAGTGGTTACAGGGAAGGCTCTAGGCCATAATGCTGGCAATTACTTCCCTTCGAAATGTATCTTTTCATAGCTAATTTTCTGTAAAGGTATTACCAGGTTTTACCTTTAAAAAAAGTGACTACAATTATCTTTTTTACAATGAGAAGTCTTTATTGAGAGTAAAGTTTATTTAAAAAATAAATCAGAAAGACTCTTTTAGTATCAAACATGAATAATATATTTGAAATTTATGTTAAAGAAAGGTTGCTTTTAAATAGTTCAAATTCGTAACAGTTTCCAAGTTCTTGAAATACAAATTCCAGAAATTAAATAACTAAAACCTTGAATTATTCGCTCCCTGTCTTTAAAATTATTTCCTCCATCTCTTCACTAATTGCCTTAGCATTTCTGTATATACACATTATTAGCTTTAGCCTTTAGCTAATATCATATTCCCTTTCAAGTCCTTGTTTCAATATAATTTATTATTAGTAGCGGCAATGAGGCGAACAATTTTCCGGTATAAGGCAGGCAGCGCTGACGATGATGCCCGCGAAACTTTGAGCAATTAGTGCCAGGGCCAAAATCTGATGCTTCGGCTTGGAATTCTAATCAAAATTGATTGGCCCGACGGTTGCCGTGGCATCTGCGTGAATCTGTAGTTCAATTACAGACTCGGCGCCACTTTAAAGTCAACCGCCCACGCCCAAATGTTAGCCAAATTCCTACGGGATGGGGGGAGGGGCCAAAGGGCACCGTCACCCACCTGACCCCACAGCCACCCCTCCCCCGATGGTCTATTTGGATCCTCCGGGGAGTTCGCATAGTTGTTTATTCATCAAAGCCAGCGAAGCGATAAACAAATATGGCGTCGGCGGCAACTTGGCGGAAGTTTGTGCTTTGTAGCTGCTTCCTGCCGTGAAAGCACACTCGAACACACACACCAGCAGCACATACGTACGCCAACCGCAGCCCAGATTGTTTTGGAGCACACATAAATCAGCATCCGGGGCTGTCAACCAGATACGAGGATGCCATCCGCGGCTCATGTCTAGACAGCAACGATAAGCGTGCCACTGACGCCGCCTGTTCCGCTCATTTTTTAATTTGCCAAATAATAAGCCATAAATAAAAGTCAGAGCGGTGAAGAGGACTTAATCGACAAAGGGCACTGGGAGAAATTGAATTCAAGATAGCCTGGAAGCTGAATATTTAAGGAATATATATCTAAGGGTCACTTTTACACTGCAACGCTTGCTGCTCGTTCGAATTTCAATTGATTTTCTATACAAATGATTAAATATTTGTCAAATGCTAAGCCATTTATAAGAATCAACCAAAAGGGAGACTTGATTGACAGTGCACTGTGAATAAAAGTGGGCTTAAGAAAGTACATAAATCTAGTTATTGCTGATATCAGCTATGAAGTATCTTTATATATATATGTTCTGTCATTCCTAATGAGAAGTTAGCTATTATATTTTTTTTATTTTCTCAAAATGTAGTTCCTATCTTTCCGCTCAGTGCATTCCTTGAGTTTCCTTTGTATCTGCCCTCCACAGATCATTTGTCAAGTGGACACTGTCGTTAGTCATAAACGTCGATTCGCTGCGACCCATTAGGACAAATGGACCAATTGGTCCCGTTTTGGCTATCGCTGGCGGGGCACAAGCACTCCATTGGCTCCCACTCCCCCCTCTAGCCCCTAGTTCACCACTCACCTGCTGACGTTGTGCCCGCCACCGGGACCGTGGAGGTGGTCACCGAACTGGGATTCGCAAAGGTGCGCACTTGAGGACGAAAATTGAATTTGGCCCCCGATGCCTTGGTGCCCAGACCGATGTTCTCCTGGTGCGATTTGCCGCTCCTTAAAACGATGTACACCTGATGTCAAAGAGAGATAAAGAGAGAGAGATCATGGTGGAAATGGTCATAAGCGATGAGGAGGAGACACTCACCTTGCTGCCAAAGATTAAAGCCAGCAGCAGGGTCACCGTCAACTGGGTGTGGCAGAAGAAGATTATGTACAGCAAATCCGGATTTGCGGGGGACTGCAGAAAGAGCCTGCGAGCAAAGGAATGTATATTTATTTGCTATCTAATCCAGTTCTAATCTTTAACTTTCTCCACAAAAAACTAGAGATACTTACATGGACACATTGAGAAAGCAGGTGAGCAGGAACTCATTGTAGATGGCCATCGATATGAAGCGGCTCTCGTTGAACTCCGATGGTGCCTTTCGCACCATAATGCACAGGCGAACGCCCCAGGCCAGGAACAGGACCTCCACTGTGAAGAAGAGAGCGAAAATAAGTCAAGGATTAGTTGTGTGCCTTTGTGTGCACTCCGTTGGCTGCTGCACAGCTTCACTTTGAAGTTGAGTTTACAACTCGTTGTAATTACATTATGATTAACTACCACTCTGTCTGTTGGCAAAAACAAAAAAAACTAAGCTGGCTTCAGTTCATACATTTTTTTCTTTTTGGCAGCAAACTGAAAATGCATGTTTTATTTTTTTCCATTTTTTTTGGGGAAATGTTCAGGGTTGCAATTATAAATGTAATACGAGCTCTGGCTTGTTGCACAGTCAAATGAAGTTATTTAGCATCTGGCAGCTGCAGCTGCAGAGTGCGTGATGAACGGCGATAATTGTTCTGCAAGGATAGAAGGACTCTCGCAGGAGCAGTCACAGCAGCACTCGCGATTGCCTCAACTTTTTTAATTAAGCGAGCTGGCAAGTGGAACGCAGCGATTCCTTGAAAAAGCCACTCTCCCGTGGCTCGAACATGGATTTTGGCACGGACCAATATCTCTCTGGCAAGCAAGAAAAGGGCGGCGAAAATCCTTCAATTGTAAATATTGAAGAGGAGCCGACAGTAAGGTGTTTTGTGAATATTTAAAGAGATTTTATAAAGCACTTTGTGGGGTTTTAAGTTACAAATCTCTGGTTTATATATTTTTATTTAGTATTTTATTAGGTTTAGATGGTATATGTTTATAGAGAAAAATTGTTATATTCACCTTTTAAAGTCAGCTTAACTTTTGGCTCTTACATTTAATGCTCTTTAATTTTTAAATATATTTAGAATTAGATTTTTTTTAGACCCCAAAATGGTCCACCCTACGCCACAAGATAGCTTCTAAACGCTTCAGGGAATTTTACTGCCAAAAGAAGGGAAAACCTGTTTCGGGAAACCGAAGTTTGTATACCCTTGCATTGTGATAATAAAAATAATCATAACTAGGCCAAAAATGCATTAATTTTAATTCGGAAAGCTTTTCTATGCTAGTTTTCATTAGGTTAACAAATCTGCATAATTACTTTAAAGACTTAAAAAATTTATTTTTTTATTGAAAATTTTCCAATTTTAATTGGAAAAAAATTAAAAAATTTTAAAAATTTTGAAAAAAATAAATTTACTCCGGACCTAGCTTATTCGATTCGGCTTCTAACGCTGATCAAGAATATATATGATTTATAGGGTCGGAAATGACTCCTTCACTGACATTATAATACCCTAAAAAAGAGTATAAAAAGCTGAACAAAGAGGAAAAGCTAGTGAAAACTACTTGAAGCAGCAGGTGTTCCATCTCTTTTTGCTCCTTTTGCTCTTTGGTGGTTGGCCAGGCAACGTTTATTTGGCATTGCACTTTTGCATTCCTCGTTTTCGCTCCTTCTAAAATCATATTTCCCGGCCAACAATGCGTATACGTTACGTGGGTATTGAATTTCGGGCTCTGCTCTCTTTTGTCGCCACCTTGATAAGGCCCCCTGCGGAGGCCATTGAATTCGGTGTTTTCCCCACTTACTCGAGGTGAATGTGTAGTCCCACCAGTCCGTTTTGCAAAGAAACGCCTTCAGGTCATCGGCA
Source organism: Drosophila seguyi (assembly GCA_008042675.1). Classification (NCBI taxonomy): domain Eukaryota; kingdom Metazoa; phylum Arthropoda; class Insecta; order Diptera; family Drosophilidae; genus Drosophila; species Drosophila seguyi. Next base: position 25,841 of record VNJU01003954.1, read on the forward strand.
GTGCGTCCCACGACCACGTCCGGCGGCGAGACCAGAGTCCTGACCAGCAGACAGGTGCCAATGGCCCCGCAGATGATGCCCAGTCTCTTGAGCAGAGCGGCATCTGTGATTTTCACAGCCTTGGCAGAGCGAACACGGAAAATTACCGATATCCTAGGGGTATTGCAGAATATTTGAAGGTGTTCTACAGGGTTTTGAATGGACTAATTATTTCTTACCGCCAAGTCTTGAGCATCAGGGCTCCATAGGTCAAGGAGAAACCTATTTCGCGGAGCCAAATGCGAGCAGTGCAGGTGTAGAGATTTGGATTGGGATACATCACAATGTTCTGAAAAGTAAATATATAAATTTAAAATAAATTTTAAAAGAGAAAGAAGCTATATAATGTTTAATAAATATTTAAGAGAGTGTGTATATATATTTAATTAAAGACAGTGCCATATTTCAAAGATTTTATTGAATATTCTCCTAGATTTTCATTAAATTTCATACAAGTAAGGCTTCCTTTCACTCAACTTTAATTACGAAAATATCCTGAAATATTGCCTCTGTCGTAGAAGCCCCTGCTCCCCCTAGCACTTCCCTTCCAATGTATTGCCAGCTAAATACTTTTAAAAAACGCTATATTAATACACATTCAAGTACCGTCTTTATGACTCATTCATTCTGAGGGAAATAATAGGCAATGGGTAATGATATGGATGATGGCAGACAATGGCGGGTTCAATGGAATCCAGTCACACATGTGACAATAGGCCGGGACCCTCCTTTGCTCCTTCCTATATTGCAGCCTCTCAAGGACAATAGGCAGTTTGTGTTGAGGATTTGGCTTCTATTTTTGGTGCTTTCTTTCTTTTCACGCCTTGCACATGTATTAAAAAATCATAAGGCAAACTCTGCTGACATCAGGACCCTCCTCATTGTGTGTGTTCAGGAGATACTAAATAAATCTGCCACAAATAAATATATATATATATAGTACATAAATAAATCCCTCCCCTCAGACCGCCGCTTAAGGTTGTTGTTTATTTGGCCAGCATCCGCCATGGCAGCCCATTAGTTTGCATTCTCTCTTTCGGTCTCTGTCTGGGGCCATAAATCAATCAAATTAAATTGTGTAGAAATTGATGGGAATTGGGTTCGAGGAGAGTTCTGTTTGGCAAGCGGTTTGCTATCTCATTTTTCACCGCATGCAAATTGTGCGGCGATTTATGGCTTCGAATTTTGAATGAATCTCACACCCCCCTCAGCGGTCCATTGACGTTGTAATAATGTTCAACAGACTCTTTTGACTGGCCAAATGTTTCAGTTTTCGGTCTGCATCTATGCGAACGCTCTTAATTAATTCGGCATTGCAGTGAAAGCCATCGATTATGCCACTCAATTGGGATCAAATTGCTGAATTACACTAGTTAGCATGGGTTTGAGGGGTTATATTATTGTAGAATTTTGTTAGGGATTTTCTTATGATTATTTTAGATTAGTTATACTTTTAGGAATGATAAGATAAGACCCTTAAAATGCTCCTATACACGCTCTTGTTCCCTCGATTGACTAAATCCTCTAAAAGTTCATTGAAAACCCATTGCTAAAAGACATCCTTAAATATTTACTCACCGTGCAGTAGATGAAGAAGGCGCCCAATGCAATTACTCTCAGCAAGGCAGGACTGGCGGCCCTCACAACCTGTTAGAAAATACAAAACAAAACATTTCCAATTAGTTCTTGGACCAAAAAAGTTTGTAAATTTAAATTGAAATCGTTTAATTCGCACAATTTCACAGGGCTGAAGGAAGAAAATCACTGCAGGACTCCGCTTCGAAGTTGGACGTGGGCCCCGAACCTCTCCACACACACACTCTTGGCAGGATGTCGGGCGGCATGTTTAGCGCCATTTAATTAGTTTGGGCACAAACACACACACACACACACCAGGGACAGAAGGACATTGAAGGGAGAGACACAAATGCGACAGAATCGCATTACGAATGAAAACAGTTTAGTTGGCCAGTTGCCTTGGGACGCGAGAAGCGGGCATGTGGAACGGGATAGAGATGTGGTTGCAGGGGCAAGGGACTGGGACTGGGACTGGGTTTAGGGACAGCAGACAGCACACGAATGTCAGACAGCGACAAGGGAATAGAATAACTCACTTCCTGCACACTCAAGCTCAGAGCCAAGGCACAGAGGGAAATTAGAAAGAAATTATAAAAATTAGGAAAAGAAATACAAATGAAATTTTATATAAAATTAACTGGCTTAAGCTACATTTATATAATTTTTACTTCTCCTTTTTCTTTGTAAAATTAATTAGAAATTTAATTTAGATGAGTTATTTTTCTCTCAGTGCCTTTATATTACATCCGCAGTGCACGACAAAGTTGCGAATGGCTTAGATCCCAAGTGCCAGAGACAATTGGACGCCGCCAGCTGGCGGAACTTGCTGCTCTCGTCCTCCTAATGAGCAACTCCTGACACTCCCTGCATGAAGTCAGGGCCTGGGACCCCACGACGTGCATCCTGGCAACAGGAAGTGGGCAGCGGGCAAGCTGTGCGAATGTTTGCACTTCCGTTTATGCGCGACAATATCCGCTGAAGCTGCCGTTGCTTGTTGCCTGCCTGTCATCGGGCGACAGGATGTCCTGTCCGAGCCACGTACAAAATTAACTCGATTCTAACAATGGTAAGCCGCTTAGCGGCTCAATGATGACAACAGCTTAGGTTTTGGCCCGGCCCCAGGATCAGCGGAATTTGACAGAGCCATGAACAAGCGCCCGGAAAACAAATAAAAAAAATAGAATTCAAAATATAGACTGAAAAAAATAACAAGGGAACAAGCTGACCGGGGATAATGCCATTATAATGGCTTAACAATTCCGTTCGGGACTGACTGACGGTGATTTATCAGAGCTTTTAATTCCACAAACTGTGATTCGGAACTCGCCAAAGCGGATTAGGATGCCAGTACCTAGAAACCACAACATTCTGGCTCTCAAAATAAGTTGTTTAGCTAAGAACATAGTTGAACTTTGGACTGGCAAAGAGTGGAAAGATTCTTTGAAAGCAAACTTCCTCTGAAAACAACATGCTCATTGAATACAAACTTTATTTCCTTATAAATTAGCTTTAATTAATGTTGAAATAATATTAAGTTATTTAATAAAATCAAAGAAATCCCTATAAAAACCTTAAGTTGAAATGAACTCAGGGAAATCTGCTTCCTTCCTCGTCAGCAAAAACCCCGAGCTCTCTCCTCTAAGCAAATGCTGACTTGATTTCTCGCCCCGATTTCTATCGGGGTGTTGAAATACTTATGGCTCCCCAAAGGGGGATATTCCCGGCGGTACTCACCTTAACCTGCTGGTAGCGGAAGGTGAACCAGGCCGCCGGCGGCAGGAGGCCAATCACGATGCAGGCCAATGCCAAAATGCTGGTGCGCATCGGCCAGTTGAGGGCGGCTATGCAGGGCGAGGAGTCCTCGCAGGAGTCGCATCCTTCGGCGCACGGCAGGCACTCGTACTCGCTGTTGCTATTGTACGTCGAATTCTTGCCCTAATACATATTTAATGAGAATAAGGCTCTTACGGCGGCGGTGAGAGACTCACCAGCATCAGTTTCTCGTACTCCTCCTCCAGCAGGCTGCCGTTGAAGAACTTGTGCTGGGACACAACGTCGGGGAAGTAGAATCCCTTGCGGCACAGACATTTGTAGGAGCCGCGACGAAAACCCAATCCCATGATGGCCTCGCACTGCGAAGGGGAAGCGGTAGAAAGTGAAATTAGAGATGAAAATTAAGTGCTGAGTGCGGAAAATTTGAGGGGTTGGCACTGTGGGAAAATGAGGCCTCAAATGTGAATTGAAGTTAATAAGAAATGCATTTAAAATTAAGGGATTACATGTTGTAGTAATATTCTTAAAGGACTCTTATAATCACTTAATTTGGAAACATTTTACAAGTTTGTAGGAGCTCCAAATTTTATATTTTACAATAAACTTAAAAGGTTTTTAGGTCAAAGCTTGAAGTAACTTGATTGATTCAAATTTCTACCATTACAAATTAATTAATTTTTACAAAATTGTTCTCTGTGCATTACCATTGTGGTCCTCTGCTTGCACTTGTCGGTGCCAGCAAAGATGTTCAGCGGTCGCTTGGTGCCCGGCGTGTGGCGCTGCGGGCACTGGTCTATGTCCACGCGCCGCAAGTCAATATCGATGCCAGATGTGCCCCTGCAAGGAGAACGAAAAGCAAAACACACAAAACACACAGTCAGCAGAAGGCGTTAAAAATTTATGTTATTAATTTGTCAGGCCAACAATCAACTGGGCGGCACTTAAGCCAAAATGGCGCCATTTATAAGACCGATTCAATAAAACCTGTGTACCGTCGTCGGGGGGATATTTATGGACCCGGTCCCGGTCCCGGTCCAGGCTCTAGTCCTACTCTTTATTTCCTAGTCCCCGGCGATAACAAACAATAAATTCTTACTCTGATTGTGCATATGTCTGAGAGATGGCGAGGATTTCGCACTGAAAAAAGGGATAAACTAACATGCGTGCTTGCTTCCGGTTGCCCTTCTCCATTTTGAAAAACGGAAGAGGGAGGAAAAAAATATAGGAGAAAATTATTTTCTGGCTAAGGCTGGCCTTGTCGTTTTACAAAGACATAAAGCCATGAAAAGGGTGCAGCACTAAGCTGTCGCTGGGGCACCTCCCACGTCAGGATATATAGTTGAAACCCAATATGCCTCCCCGCAAAGGTCGCCGACGGCAATGGCCTTGGCAATGGGCAGCCACCCAATTACACGCATACCTAAGCAGAATCCAGAGGAGTCCTGCGGCGGCCAGGCAGCTGGAGCTCCTCGGCCGGAACACATGTAGAATTTTACGCATAATCTCAGCCTGCCGCCCGCTTGTCCGCATTTTCACGCCTTGTCCCTTTCGCCAGCTTTCGCCATGTCTCCCCCATGTTTTCCCTTTTCGTTTTCCCCTTTTTCCCATTTTTTCCTAGAAGAAGTTAGGCCAAGTTTTGTTGTGCATGTGTGTGGCATGATCCCTTTGGCAGTTGGTTTTGGTGTTTATTTTGCGTTTCTCTAGTTTCCTTAAAGCTCTTTTAGAGGCACAAACTAAAGGCAAAGGAATTTCCCTTTGTGATAATTTTATACTAGTTTGTTTGTATATTTTTTTGGGAGAGTTTAAATTTCGGGGATCCACACAATTGAATACATTTTAAGGGGGTATGAAAAGCAACCTACAAGTATCAGAGTAAATTGTAAAATATAAAGGTTTAAAAGTATTAAAAGCAAGTGTAACTAGTTCAAAAATGTTCACTTTGCTGAAAATATCAATTTTTAAAGCCTGTCTATTCCCAAACCCAAATGGAATTATTTAAAAATACAAACTAAAGTGTATACAAAATATTATTGAGGTAGGGTAGAATGTAGATTGATTTTCATTTCATTTCTTCAAAGGGAAAGTTCCTCTTACACACTTTTTCGCTTTCCTTTCGCCGTCTCCTTGAATGGCCACCCATGGCGGGCCATAATGGGTTTGTCCCGGCGATATCCGGTGGCCAATGCCTTGGATTTCGGTTAAGGAATCGAGTTGGGAGCCGGGTTCGGGTTCGGTCTCGGTCTCGGAATAATGGTGCATGTGAGGGGCGGCTGTCAGTTAATATTGACATATCAGTTTGTATTTATTTGATTGTTTCTGACAACTTATTGATTGCGATTCGGGAAAAAGGGACTGGCTGGGAAATGCACAGCGGCGGGACTGCACAATGGCCATATTACATTATCGTAATGATTATGTTAATTCCCGGCCAGTTGATCCCAACGCCTTTATGTCCGGGACCCGAATGGCCTTTTTCCTTTCGTCCTTTTTAGCAGGATATATGTACTACACATGTGTGCCTGCCTGTGTGTTGTTTCTTCATTCTTATTTCGTATTTCTATTTGCTGTGGTTTCAGTTTTCCTCCTCGCTCATGTCTTCTCTTTGGCCTTTGTCCGTGTCTGGCTTTGTTGTTGTTGACAGTTTTTGAAGATAATTTGTAAACGGATATTAGAAAATAAGCTGATTGAGCCACGGACCGAATGAGTTTGTCCAGGGATATATATATATACACAAGCAGAGGGACGTGTCCATATTGATTTATTAGTTTGCGCCCAAAGCCATGGGAGATGTGCCTGTGTAGTAGATCCCAGGCGAAGTGACAATGTTTGCCTATCATCTGGCGGTCACTTGATTTATATATAATACATATTATGTTTGACCAACGCCTTTCCTTTTCAGAGAGAGAGAGAGCTCTGCCTAATGCCTACAAATGAGCCTTAAACGAAGTTATTTTCCCCCAGCCTGGAGCCTGTTGAATTCCAATTAAGGCTCTGGCATCGTCAAAGGAGAATTTATAATTTAATGGACTCGTACGTACGTAAGTAAGTGCAGTGTTCTGACTAAACTTCGAGTGCAATTTAAAGCTCTGCTGGGGCTCAGAGGCTGCAGCTTGGCATTCGTGGCACGTGCTATAAACACGCACTACGTGAATAAGTGAAATGCATCTCTGAGTGGCTTTTGTTGCGGGCAAGGACTGTGGGGATTTCTACAGCATATAATACCCGATCTATGTATATATACATATAGGTGCACGTGCCAGCTATTCAAAACCGGCGACACTAGCAGCAGCAGGACTAACATCAGTGTTCTCCCTCCTATTTGGGACGGGGACTCCCCCCCAGTTTAGTGCTGCGTAACCAAAATATGGCAACAACTTTATTGCTGAGAGTGGCAACCTAATAGCATGTACCACCATCCTGAAACCAAAACCGCCATCACGCATACAGTTTTGTAGCCGCCAGTTTGTAAACAACTCATCTGCGCAGCGCCACATTACGTATACGCCGTGCGTGCCACAATTTTCGGTCGTGGCAGCTAATGCACGTAATCAGTTTTGTAGTTTGCACCTCGCAACAGCAAAGTGAACGGTGGCCAAACACTTCATCTGCCATATTTTCAAGCCTACGTACACGGTGGGAAAATAAGGTATACAAGAGAGCTGTAGAAGCATTTTTTAGGGGTTTTTAATTACAAAAAAATTATATAAAGCGATCAGTTGAAATTGCTTTTAAACTTGTTTAAGGTAATACAAATATAATATGTATTTTTAATATTATATTTTTCACATTTTTGAATAATTGAGTACAAATTTAGTTTCTAATATTTTTCTGGTATTTTATTCATGATTAATTAAGATCTAGAAGTGGATTTATAAGCACTTTTGAAATTAAATGGCTTTCATAAAACACTAATAATTACTTAATATATGTAATATATTTGCTTTAAATCAATAAAACATTTTTTTGGGTAAATCAAAGTTTAATAACTTCATAACTCTGCCAAAAAAGCTTTAATTTCACTTCGGAAAGCAGTTTTAAGTTAGTTTTGATTAGTTTGACAAATCTGCATATTAGGTTAAAAATGAAAAAAAATTAAATATTTTTCGATTTTTTTTTGTTCAAATTTTGACGAAAAAATTTGGAAAAATTTGGTGAAAATTTTTTTTCTTCTAAATATGCCCAGTTGAATTCGCCTGTTAATGCTGATCAAGAATATATATGATTTATAGGGTCGGAAATGACTTTTTCGCAGACTAAAATAAAAAAAAACCTGCAAAACACTAAAATTCTTTACAAATATTTCAAATAAATAATTCCACATACTAAACTTTAGTTTAAAAATTGTATGTAATTTATTAAATTACCATATATCTTAAAGTATTTAAATAATATTAAAAGCTTTAAGTTTCCACACTCAGTTTAATTATGACATAAAATTGTCTAAAAATTTGTTTAAATTCTAACTATTCCTGCATTTTAGTGTAAATATATTATGGTTATTTATCATAAACCTACTTTCCCTCCAGTGTAGCTGTGTAATTTCCAAACTAATTTCAAATATGGCCCGATGACAGGCCCAAAGTGGATGTCAAACCTTTTTTGGAAGTTTTGGGCAAAATCAGGGCTTAATGTCGAGGCCACATTAAAGCAAATATTCAGCAAATTTCCCCAGGTGAGCAGGTTCCCTTTAATGTTCAGAGAGTTTGAGAGTGAAATTTGCAGGTGTTCAGCTGCAGGTCATAAAGTTTGAGATTTATTCTTTGAAATTCATGCCGCACTTTAAGGGATAGTATCCAAGTTATAAATATTTGGTTTTGCCAGAACACTTGTATCTTCTCCGAATGCCTGGCTTATGCTGCACATATGTATATACATATCTCTGAGAGGGCCGACATGTTGCACATGCAAACTCATAATCAAGCACACATTCAGACCGCTGCGGCAGTTGGGCCCACAAAGGCTGGCTTATTGCCTGATATTTGAGATTTCCGCTTCCGTTTGCATCATTATGCCCGAGCTCCAAGGATACGGCGGGCACTGCTCCGGTTTTGAGTGGGCCTGAGTGAGCCATATTGCAGCTGAAATACTCGTACAATACTCGTAAGTCAAGTAAATACAATGCCGGGATTACGGTCCGCATTTACAGCCGCCCTGCGGCCCGTTTAATATTGAAACTTGGCCCGCAACCCGCAACCCGCAGAGTTGTGAGCGCTAAGCGAAACTTAAATGAAATCAAATAAAATTATTGCCCCAGCAGGAGGTGGTCGTGGTCCTTCTTTCTGCTCGCAGCGGGCGGTCGCCTAATGTGATTTGCTGCCCCAGTCCTGCCTGGGCCAAATAATTTATAATAAAATTAACTTTAACTTAATGGGGATGCTTATTGTTTCGGCTTGGTGGCTTGATGGCCTTACTGCCTGCATATTTCATGCAATTAAGAAAAATGAGGCAGCTACACACACACACCGCATGGCAAATGAAATTAATTAGCAAGTTTCCGCTTAGTACTCTCTCTCTTACCATTTTTTTCTTCTCTGCCTCTGCCTCGGCCACAACGTAAACAAATTAATTTTGCCAACTAATGGGAAACTGATAGCAGCACATTATTAACACGAGCCGGACACGGACATGCTTCGGTCCGGTCCGGTGTGGCATGTGGCCACCAGTTAGAGAGCAAACTTTCCCGGTAAAATGGAGCCGGAGCTGGAGTCATTTTTTGCCCGTACCCCGCCGTAAGCCGGTGAAACAAATGAGCTTTGTTTGACGTGGTCCGGCTGCCGGAGTGCATTCTATGCTGAATATTCTCCACTGTTCCGGTGGCTGAACTAACGAACTTTTAACATTTCCCCATTAAATCTGCCCGCCAACTACAGTGGTTGAGATGAGGGGGCATCTCAATTAGGCAGGGGAGCAACTGCTAAATTGAATTAAGGAAAGTTTTAAATACATGCAAGGGTTAAGGGTTAGGGAATTTTTAATTTTTTCTTATTTTTAAAAAGGGTTTTCAGGCAGTCGTTCAAGTTAAAGTGTTGCTAATTGCAAAGGGAAATATATAAAATCATGTAACTTAAAATATAAAATACATGTTTCCCTATTATTAAATTAAACGATATTACAAGGAATTCTTTGATTAAAGACTTACTGAAAAATAAATCAAAATCGATGAGATTTTCTTTACTGTTTTCCCCGCAGTTTCAGAAAAATCTGCGGAATTTACTAAGCCAACAATAGCTACATTTTCCCCTCAAACCACGCTGCCTGCTTTTCCCTAGACCAAATTTATGTTGCAACTAATTGCAGGCCGGAGCCAGGCAGACAGTTGGCTTTTTCCCCAGAAGGTCCTGCCTCGGATCCTGCTCTTGGTTTCCTGCGTGTGAAATTTATTGAGCGTGGAAAGTCATCGAACGCGTAAGTAGGCATGTGTGAGGAGGGGCAGCGGGTGTTTTATAATTGATTGCTTTAATTAAATTTTGAAAACGACGTCGGGCCAGAGAGCCCAGAGGCATCCCACCTGCGATAGAGCATTCCCTGTCTTTGTGTCTTTTGCGTGTAATTAAATTTTAAACGCTTACTTAGGTTGAAGCGAACTGCTTGCAATAATTACGGAAGCCATTAGGTGGAGCTTTTCCACGGCTTGTAAGAGTTTTTCCGGAAGGAGATATGTTCCTGGTGCATCTGTTGTTTTTTTGTGGCCTTTAATACCATATCTAAAATTTATTTACAGCTTTTATAGATTTTGTAAAATAAACTAAACACTGTCGACTGAAATCCTGGTACTTTATTTATAGTTACAGACACTCGGCTTAATCTCAGATGGTTTTGTGAGGATAACAAATATATAAACATCAGGATGGCTTTGAAAAACAAGAGCCACGTAATCCTGGCCATCGCCCAACCAGGACACCAACACTCTCCATCGGCTCACAGTCACTAAGTGAAAATAGTTTGTTGGCCAAAACGATGTTCTTGCTGTTGCAATCTGCTGTCTGTTGCCTGCTCCCTGCTCCCTGCTCTGATGTTCAGCCTGTCTGCTGCCAGCCAAGTGATAATTGCGAATTATGGATGAAGTAGAGTGGAAGTGCAGACAACTACGATGACTGACTGACTGTGCTGTGCCAAGCCCCTCCCCCGGCGCATTGTCATAAATATCAAAGTGGTTTTCAATTAGCAACTGTCATCGGGCGGAAGGTACTTAGTACATCAGCAAATGAGAGATGGAATTTATCATTAAACTAAAGATTTAATGGGGGAAACAAGCAAGCAAGTAATTACGCACTCAGAGAGCAAATTAATTAAATATGTTGTCTTGAAATTATGACTCCCGGGGCAACATCAATGGCGTTCAACTCAAACTACTTAATTGGCTCGCCTCGTTTCCAATTCACTTTTAGAGCGCAACCGAAATTTCAATTGGAAAAGTTCCCCCGGAAACAGGAAAACTATTTTGGGTCAGAGAAAAGAAAAAACATATTTAAAGTCGAGCAAAAAAAATCCAGTTAGCTGGGGAAAATGGAGATGAAAGACAGCAGCAGCGGCAGCAGCACGTTATAAAGTTTCATAAGAATGTTTTGCTCTTTTAACGCACTCTCTCCTTTTGGCCCGATGCGTGAGCGGAATTTGGTAGCATTCGGTCCCAGTCCGAGAGTTCGATGGTTGGGAAGAGTCCTAAAACTAAAACTCAGTCGGTGGCACATTGCACGTGCCGCACCAGAGCCATTCAGCTATTCAATTACTTTTCCCATTCCCAGACAAAAGCCAAAAACTGCCACTCGCTCAGTTTTTTCCGGCTTTTCCAGCGAGTAGAAGCAGCAGCGGCTATACGAAAAACTATGGAAAGAAAACTGCTCCGTTGGCACTTAGCGCAACGCGACGTCATTGCAGTTTTCTTATAAAATTTCCCCAGCTGCAAATTATTTATAGATGCTCATCCAGTGGCATCCGTCATGTGCATATGCGCCTTTGTTAGGGTTACACCAGGAAAAATAGGCTCTAAAGGCAATTAAAATTTATTGCTGAAGGATATTCCAGCTTGAAAAGGGAATTAAATTGAGCAGATATTTTTATAAATTTAAAAAATGAGATGAATGAAATGAAATTAATGAAAAACGAGATGAAATTAGCAAGCTCTTCATAAGGTTTATAAGATCTTCAATTCCTTTTACTACTTTTCGCTCTTCTAATTAATAATTCAACATATTAATATATTGTATAATAATTTCTAACAGTGCCCACTTACTTGAAGTGATAGGTTCCATTTTCGTAGCCAAAGAACGGCACCGTGTAGGTCAGCATCCAAATGTTGCCGCCACCGCAGTCGTAGTAGGGCTTTGACCATCTGCCGTCCTCGTACTTCACAGCCAGCGTGTCGTCCTCGATGCGCTCCTCGGTGCGGTTCGAGTAGAGATGAAAGGCTGCAAGGACAGCGAAGGAGGCAAGGAAAAGGGTGTTCAATAGCGTAATCCATTATGCAGAATGTAATTAGAGGAACCAGAAATCGATAAGCCTTTCAGCGGTGCCCAGTGAAAGGTTAGTGAGAGCCCAAAGCGATTCACTGCGAGAAAAACACAAGTCTCTAAGCTGAATCATAGAGAAACCTAAAAAACCCAGTAACCTATTAAAACAGAATCTCCAACCTGTCAAGACCTCAGACCTACCATTATCCACAACAGTTCAGCACCACATCCGGTAAACAAGTTGAAAATTCAGTTATATATATTTTATTTAACATAAAATTTATAAATTCCCCTAAAATTACTTCCCCATACAGCCGACGAAATGACTCCAGAACGTAATCCCAACCTTAATCCGGGCCTGAGGAAGATGGAGCCCCTGATGGAGCCCGTTTCGCCAGTGCAGCGCATGTCCTCCGCTGGCTTTCGTGATCGTCGCGCCGTTGTGGAAGCCTACCGTGGCCCACAGGTGCGTCCGGATGATGCCATGCTCCCCATGCCGCCACACAACAAGGTCCAGGACTTTGGCAAGATGCTACAGAATTTGCGTCAGCAACTGGCCATGCCGGGTCTCTGGCAACGCACATTACGACTCTTGAAGAGGCGCTTTTAGTATGTTATTAATTGTTACTTAAACTTGGGTAAAGATGTGCCATCACTTACCCTTCCATGTGCAACACCACAAAATCGATGAGGAACATATGTATTTCAAGTGTGCTCGATTTTTAGGCTACGCAAAGGCGTTTGTTAAATATACTGTGTTTATAGATTGCTTCAAGAGAGATTTAAATCAAGAATTTAATTCATTTCGGGTTAGCATATTATATTTTCCAGTGTTCCACTTGCATAACTTGCAGCCAATCCTGCGACTAATGACTTTATAAGTGCAAACACGCGGCCTTGGCTGGCTCGGGAGGTGGGCGGCTTTTGCTGATGAATAAACCAAAAATGACGAGGCATTAAAAACAGATCAGGAAATGCATTCTCGACCGTATAAAAAGCCTCTCGAAGACACCGAGTCACTTTAGAAGTGCTTTATCTCTCCTTGGACAAGATGAGTAGGCTTTTCGAGCGCCTGGCAGTGGCTCCCCTTGACCAGCGGGTCACATCCTTGGATGCCTGCGTCTACTTCTATCGCTTTGCCACCTACCTTGGATGGATACCGCCAGATACGGCGAAGAAGGGTTGGCGGCGGTGGGCATACGCCCTGTGGACGACAACCACCATGCTGATGGGTGTGGTCTACCTGCCCCTGGGCTTGTCCCTCACATATGTTGTCCACTTCGACCGCTTCACGCCAATGGAGTTCCTCAACTCGCTGCAGGTGGACCTCAACTGCGTGGGGAATGTGATCAAGACATGCGTGACCTACTCGCAGATGTGGCGGATGCGGCGGATGAACGAGCTGATAGCTCCGCTGGACGAACGATGCCGCACGCCCAGCCAGCGAGAGATCCTGCACCGGATGGTGGCCCGGGTGAATGGCGTCATTATATTTTTCATGTACATGTACTATGCCTTCAGCGTTGTGTCGCTCTTTACGAGCATTGCGGTCGGCAAAGCTCCGTGGCAGCTGTACAATCCCTTCGTGGACTGGAAGGATGGCACCTGGCAGCTGTGGGTTGCCTCGATTCTGGAGTTCTTTATGGTTGTCACTGGGGAATCACAGGAGCTGTTGTCGGATACGTTTCCCATTGTGTTTATCTTATTGTTTCGTGGCCATCTGGCAATACTCAAGGATCGCATTGAGAATTTGCGGAAGGATGAGCAGCTCAGTGAGGAGGAGCACTACGAGGAACTGGTGGCCTGCATTCAGGATCATCGCACAATTATAGAGTAAGAATTTTAAAGTCATTTGAAGAAAGTAACCAAAGGAGAATATTCTTTTGTGTTGCTCTTTTCAAGTTCTCTTCGATTTATTTTGTTAGTTTTAAAGATATTACGATTTTTTAGATGCTCCAACATCATCCGTCCCATGTTATCGCAAACCATCTTTGCCCAATTTATGCTGGTTGGCAGCGTCCTGGGCCTGGCCGGCTTCAGCATCCTGTTTTTCCCCAACACCATCTGGACGATTATCTCGAACATCGCCTTCATTCTGGCCGTTTCCACCGAGACCTTTCCCTGCTGCCTGCTCTGCGAATTCCTCATCGAGGACTGCTCCAAGCTCAGCGATGCCCTGTTCCACTCAAACTGGCTGACGGCCAGTAAGCGTTACAAATCGACCGTCATATACTTCCTGCATCGGTCTCAGCAGCTCATCGAGTTCCAGGCGGGCTCTATTTTTCCCATTTCCGTTCAAAGCAACATTGCGGTGGCCAAGTTCGCTTTCACCATCATTACGATTGTCAATCAGATGAATCTCGGCGAGAAGTTTAAGAGAAATAGGGAACTGTGAGCAGAACTAGAGCCCCAAAGGCAGCGAGAACTTTCAGAACTAATATTTGCACGGCGACACTTTAAGTAGTTGGACAGGCACTAAACTTCGCTCAAGAGTGTACACTTTGACAGGTCACAAGCCTCCTACGGCCAGGTAAAAATAATAAATGTATGACATTTCTTGCAGGTGATTTATAAATGAAGAAAGAATTTCCTTATAAAAAAATCACAGTTAAGGCTTACGATAACATTAAACCCCAACTTATTACGTAATCAATTATCACTTGTTCACATTATGCTTTAATTATTGCTATACAAATATATATTTAATTTAGTTTCAATTCAATTTAAAGGTTTTCCCACACTGAATAGAGTTATTAGCAAAATCCATTTAACAATTAATCGTCTAATTGACAGTTGACAGCAGGCCTGCGCTTGCCTTTCAGGGCCTCAATAATAAATCCCTGTGTTCGCACTTTGCCCGGTGGTTAACTCTAATTACAGGCCACAAAGCGATGGGGCGTGGCCTTTATCCGGAAATTCAGCACCTGTCCAATTATCGATGGGTGACAGTCCATATATAAAGCCAGTAGTCAAAGCGTTTTGCATGGAGTAGTAGTGACCATGGTGCTGTTCCAACTGATTCATCCGGCGCCGCTCGAGGAGAAGGTGCAGTCGCGCGAGGCGAACATATACCTGTACCGGGCCATGTGGCTTATCGGTTGGATTCCGCCCAAGGAGGGTCTGCTGCGGTACGTGTATCTCTTCTGGACCTGCGTGCCCTTCGCCTTCGGGGTGTTCTACCTGCCCGTGGGCTTCATCATCAGCTATGTGAATGAGTTCAAGAACTTTACGCCCGGGGAGTTCCTCACCTCCCTGCAGGTGTGCATTAACGTGTACGGCGCGTCCGTGAAGTCCACGATTACGTATATATTCCTGTGGAGGCTGCGCAAGACGGAGATGCTGCTGGATAATCTGGACCGGAGGCTGCAGGGTGATGGGGATCGCAAGAAGATCCACGAAATGGTGGCCCGCTGCAACTATGCGTTCCTGATCTATAGCTTCATCTACTGCGGCTATGCGGGATCCACTTTCCTTTCGTACGCCCTCAGTGGCCGTCCTCCCTGGTCGGTGTACAATCCCTTTGTGGACTGGCGCGATGGCCTGGGCAGCCTGTGGATCCAGGCCATCTTCGAGTACATAACCATGTCCTTTGCGGTGCTGCAGGATCAGCTGTCTGACACGTATCCCCTGATGTTCACCATTATCTTTCGGGCGCACATGGACGTGCTGAAGGATCATGTGCGTAAGCTGCGCATGGATCCGGAGAGGAGCGAGGCTGACAACTACCAGGATCTCGTGAATTGTGTGATTGATCACAAGATGATACTGAGGTGAGTCTGCGGTTTTGCATAAACTGTAACCCAATTTTTATTTTCCAGATGCTGCGACATGATCCGACCCATGATATCCCGCACCATCTTCGTGCAGTTCCTGCTGATTGGCTCTGTGCTGGGCTTGACCCTGATCAACGTGTTCTTCTTTTCGAACTTCTGGAAGGGCGTGGCCTCCTTTCTGTTCGTCATCACCATCCTGCTGCAGACATTTCCCTTTTGCTATACCTGCAACCTTCTGCTGGACGATGCCCAGGACTTGGCCAACACCATTTTCCAGTCGAATTGGGTGGATGCAGAGCCACGCTACAAGGCCACCCTGGTCCACTTTATGCACCACGTCCAGCAGCCTATAATATTCATTGCCGGTGGGATTTTTCCCATCTCCATGAACAGCAACATAAGCGTGAGTCGGGGTTTTATCGCAGTCTTCAAGTGACTTCAACTCATGTCCAATCCACTTTCAGGTGGCCAAGTTCGCCTTCAGCATCATCACAATAGTGCGGCAAATGAATCTGGCCGACCAGTTTCAGTAAAATTAGCTCAGAAAATTATCTAGAATTATCCTGCACAACAACAAGGCAAAGAAATCCAAGCTGCTATTCTTTATGTCCGTGATTTGCATAAAATCTGTATATGTTGCGGCTTATCTCATAAGATTTGGGCTGATTTAGTTGGTAAATGGTAATGGCGATGGCAAAGGATGTGAAAGTCGGACTGAATTTGCAAATTGTGTTAACAGACGGAAATTACAACGGCCGACTCGGCGGGGCTCAGGAAAATATTTCGCTGGCAAAGGAGCGAAGGGAGAGAGCAGCCACAGGAAGTACATATAACCGTTTACATATTGTATGCGATTTTTATTTAAATTTTATGTTAAACACGTGACTTGTAACCAGCGAAAAGGCAGAGGCGGAATATAATAATATAAAACGGATCGCCCAGTCTGGCTAGGGAGCTGGAAAAGCTGGGAAAACTGGCAGCGGGTGGGAATCAGGGAGAAAGCAAATATTATGACATATTTTTGCGGTTTACTTGCCGCACACGCGTCCTCCTACGAGCACTGCCTCCGTCAACAGAAGCAGGAGTGTGGGTATGAGTATGAGTGCGAGCACGAGTACATAAACATGTAAAGTGGTTAGAAGGAGCCAGGATAGATGGACACTGATATATATGCCTGTGCTGGCCGTATGGCAATGTATACATGGCACAGACAGGATCTAACAATGGCAGAGCCGACAGTCGAAGGGAATATAAACAAGAAATGATGCTGACTTTGGTAAGCTGAAGTTTCCAGCAGTTTGCATTTATACCACTCAATCAAGAGCACTTTAGCCGAGCTGTTTGCATGCATTCCTACAAAAAAAGGAATTCTTTTTGGGTTTTATATTTAACACATTTTAAACAATTAAGTAAAAAACACATATAAAAACTATTACTTTTTGTCTTTATATATATTCAAATTCTATAAAAAACAGGTTTTATAATATTTCTTTTTTTTTTTTAAATTAAAATAATTTTTTTTTTTTTTGTATTTTAAATTCAAAGTTCACCGCTGCGTATACGTAATTTTTTACCTTGCGACCAAAAAGCAAATGGTTGCATTACAAAATGGTCTTCCGGTCTAAATTCAGCGCAAAAGTATGCCATATATTTATACTTCCGCTGTTGCTTATCCATAAAGCCCAAAAGATGCAACAATTTATGACCTGACAATTCGGTTACAGTTGCGTATACTTTTTAATTGCATACTTTCGGGTGCTTGCGGGAATGCAATCAATCGCTGCTTGGCTGCTAGATCGAGAATAAGTCGAAAATAAACCTTTCTAATGCCTTTTATTTATTTTTATTTTATTAATTCAGACTTTTAAGGCAGAGTCCCAACAAATTATTCTTACGCACTGGTGTAAGAAATATGCTAAATTTAATAAAAAAAACTAAAAACTAATGAAAACGATATGCAAAGTGTTATTCAGATAGCTCCAAAACAAAGTTATTAATTAACGTAGAAACTGACAGACGGACGAACCTAAAATTTATTAAGTAAAGCTTTTAAAATATTTTATTTTATTTAACTAATGCCCTAAATAAATCCTTTAGTAAACCGATCTCATTAAATGTTAATTTCTCCTGCCATTTAGCCATTTTCAGTTCCTCTAAACAATTCACTGCACAATTCACTTGGCCACAAAAACCCAATGATTCCCCGATAAACCACGTCTCCACAAGCAATTAAGCTAAATCATTATATATATTGAGTGCACTTAAATCGGCGTTATTAATCACATTTTTTGAATATTACAACCAATAAACCGAAAA
>VNJU01003957.1:0-10308 GCA_008042675.1 Drosophila seguyi
CTAGAAAACCAGGGTAACCTCCCTATTGATTTGCATCCCAGTTTAAGCCGCGTAAAGCGGCAAGTAAAAAGTTCTGTTAAATCGACTCAATGCGTTTACTGTTAAAGAAATATATACAGATTTCGTAAAGTAAGGGCCATTGAATTTTTTTGACCCTCTCGCTTTATTCACTATGCATGAGATATGATCAATATTGCACAAAGTTTGACGTCGTCCGCGTACATAAGTACTCTGAAGTTAGTCAGGACATTGGGCAGGTCGTTAATAAATAATGTAAACAGCAGGGGACCCAAATGGCTTCCTTGCGGGACGCCACAAGTAACCCTGAGAACATTTGATAAGGTATTTTTAAATAGGACCTTTTGCGACCTGCCATTCAGATAACTTGAGATCAAACTAAGAAGATCAACCGGAAATCACATTAGATCGAGTTTGCAAACAAAGAAAGAATGGTGGACAGAGTCAAATGCTTTACTGAAATCAGTTTACGTCTGTCTGAAAGTTTTTATGGAAGACCCTTATTATGAAGGAAGTGAGCTTCAAAAGATAGTCGTTGCTCTTCGCTTTATAAATCCATCTTGACATGGAGACATTATTGAACTACATACATGTAAGTGAGGAGAAATGATTTTTTCCAAAAGTTTTGGGATGGCCGACAACTTAGAGATTTCTCTATAGTTGTTGGCATCCAATTTGCTACCTTTTTTGTGGAGAGGAATAACAAATGATTCCTTCCAAACAAGGGGAAAGTGGGAGGTTTCTAAGGACAAGGTAAACAATTTTAGAAGGGGATTGCACAGGGCGTTGGCACAATACCTAAGGAGTAGATCTAAAAGGATAGAGCTTTCGTTTATGGTAGGACTGAAAATTAAGTTCGATTTGGGCATAATGAAAGAATAAGTCTGATTTAAGTCAATTGAATTTGAGTAAGTGGTTTGAAGAAACTGCGCAAACAAATCGGTTGAGCTTCCATATGTATATGGTATTATGCGCGTCGGAAGGCACTTTTCGAATTATTTTGACAGGCATGATAATAAACTTATTGGTCTGTAAGATGATGGAATCGTGTGATCTTTTCCTTATAATAATAAATTTTTTACATTTACTTGGGTTATAGCCGAGACTTATGATCCCATTGAAGAGTTTACAGATGACCTCAATAGCTCAGTACGGAGGTTCCATTTTCATTTTATAAGTTATTCGGTCACTGCCCGGAGCCTCTTTTGGTTTAAGCTCCCAAATTACTTTTGTAATCTCGTACGGCCGAAATGAAGTTGGCGTAGATTCAGTCTCAGAGTCGATTTGCGGAAGAACAAAGTCACTGCCTGCCCTGCAACCCAAATAATTTCGTATCGGGGTGACGGTTTCAATCGGAGAGCTAAATGGATGAGCCCTCCACAAGTTGTGCATGTACTAGTTGGCGAGAGTTTTTCAATATATTTTAGTTGTGCATATTCGGAATCTTGCTTCTGAACCCGGTTTAATTTGCGGGTGTCTTTGGTAAGGCATTGCTTTGAGCATGGCGATTTGCTGTTTTGCCACGCCCGACGCAGACGCCTCTTTTCCAGAACCAGCTGTTCATTTTGCAGGGTGGTTTGAGCCTTTTAATTTCCACATCCCTTCGTTTTGGTGTTGAGATCCTGGCTGCTAAGACGAGTACCTCTTCAAGAGCATCGGTAGAGCAGTCGAAGTCCGCTCACAGAATAATATACTTTTTATTTTATTTATTTCATCCACTTTCTTTTATTTTTTTTCACTGCGGGAATTTAACGAACTATTCAAAATAAAATAAATTTAACAACATTTTACGGCATCCCATTTTTTGCTTATACAAATAAGGAAGATGGCTTTCCGACACGGGAACATGAGGCGTTAAGTTGGTCGTGTAAAAAGCGATCAAATTCCAAAACAATACCACAAACGTTGAGCGATTGACCTTTCGACTTATTAATTGGCAAGCGAACGCAAGACGTACCGGAAACTGATGTCGTTTCAGAGCAAAAAACATATTGGTGGGAATCATAGTACATATACACCTAAATTTGTAGATTTTTTGTTAAGTTTGATATCCTAAGAAAGTCTGGTCCAAGTTTCAAGTCAAAATTCGTGCAAATTACAAAGTTATGGCCGAATATGCACGCCTTCGTTCAAGGAGCGCCCTATATTGACAAAAAGCGTTTTTCTCAAAACTATGTTTTCCAAGTCGGTGCCAGAAATATCTCGAAAACCATTGAACAGATCGACTTTTCTGTGGATATTCTTAACATAAATATCTAGTTTACCATGGGTTTTTTTTAATATTTTTAGTTTTTTTTTTATTGGGAAAATAAGGACGTATTTTTTTATGAAGATCGCAACAATAAGTTAAAACGACCGCCATTTTGTCAAAAATCTATATTTTCAAAATCGGCTATGATAAAGACTAGGTTATAGTACCTATTTTAATAATATTTTTGATTTTTATATTTTAGATGGTTTTTGAGGTAATGGCATCTGGTACCGAATACCACTTTTTTACCCTTATTATATTATATATTATTAAAAAAATATAAAAAAAAATAATTAAAAAAAACGTATTTTAACTAAAAGCCCCGATTTAATAACTCAATAGAAAAACCTCTAAAAAATCAAAAATTGGCAATTTTTTTTTGCCCTCAAAGTGTATATGCCCCCTTAAAGAATTAAAAGATTCTATTAATCAAGAATGGGCAAAAATCGACCGGCAAAACTTTATAAACTCGATGCCAGAACGAGTTCTGAAGGTGTTTAATAACCTAGAATACTCTATTTATGCGAGTTGTAAACTTTCATTTGTGAATTTGTTAATTTTCTTGCGTTATTTTACATATAACGAGTTAGGCCTACTTACTGATTTCGTTTCTTTTTAATTTTGTATTAGGTTTTTTTTTGTGTTATATCACTTGGATATTGTTACTAATTTAATAAAGACTACAAAGAAATTTGTTTTTTTTAATGTTTAAAGAGAAAACGGTGAGAATAACATATTTTCTCCCGTTCTCACCGTTTTCTCTTTAAACAATAATATGTAGTGGCCTACATACTTATTTCGGCCACCTTATTTGAAACACAAGATTTTTTTTATCTCATTCATGCTTCGCTCTATAATAATAATTGGGCTTAAGCTATTAGCATGCGTTCTGGTTGTGGCTGTTCAATGAACTTAAACCCATTGAGTCAGTCCCCGAATAAAGATGGAAATCGAAATCCAATAGCACCCAACACAGTGCTCCACCTGGGAGGACCTGTGTCAGTCGCATGAGATCTTTATTTTACTTTTTTGTCCCAGGTATATGTAATGTTTGGGATTAATAAGTAGAGTTGCCTGTGGGGTGAAAGTTACAGCTCTAGAATCTACGATTGTCGTGCGTATATTCGTGCGCACTGCGAGGAAGTAAAAGGAAAAGCCTAATTCTGTCAAATGGACTTACGAACGGGGATTCAGAGACGGACGGCTGAGCAGTGAAACTATGAATCACAACGAAAATAACACCGTTAACCTAACATATGTATATATAATACTATCAATTCCCAAAATATTAGACTTGCGCCTACCATAATGTTTTTGCTTTCTTACTCCTGGATTCGTCTTTATTATTCATTATTGTTCATGGCAGGATCAATTCTTTGAAATATGTCGCAATTTTTAAATGTGATTTTATATATGTACATACATACACTTGCTCAAATATGGGTACATCTTGGTACCCCTGGAAAAAAAAACAATTTTCAATTTGACGTTGAATTTAACAGAAAGTATTATACATACATACCAATATCACTTTTTCACCATTTTATTAGCTAGGAAATGTCTTTCAAAGGCATTTTTCTTTTTTAATTTTCCGTCGAATACTTTTCTTGTTATAACATTTTTAGCAAAGATACTCAAAAAAGGTGCATTCACACAAGTCTGGATACACATGTAATAAAAACTTCCTAACATGGCTTTAATAGCTAGTTGGATAGCAATCTCTATACAGAACATCTTTAAGCTTTATTTTTGATGTAATATTGTTTATTGGCTTTGCACTCAAGAAGGTCCCACAAGTGTTTTTTTGGATTTAGGTCCGGAGATTGAGAAAGCGTCTTCAGCTCTGTTTTGGCGTTATAGACGAGCCAGTGCATTACATTATGGGCCGAGTGATTTGGATCATTATCATGCTGAAAATAAAATGATCCATCTACGCCCAACCTTTGGGCACTTAAATGTAGATTATCGCGTAATACGTCGTATAGTCCATGTGGTTCATGATAGAGTCTATAAAAACAACATTTCCTACGCCACCAGCTGCTATAGCATTACTCGCCGCCTCCATGTTTAACAAATTACAAATTACAAATTACAAATTTTGTCTATCCATCGCAGTGCCTCGTTTTTCCCACATAAGTTGTTTACCCTTTATTCCAAAAAATTACGCTGTTCCAAAACTCTGGTGGCTTGGAAACGTGCTGATTAGCAAACTCTTTATTTCTTCCGATTTACTTCCGAAATAAAGGGCTAATTACGGGCTACCCTTCTGAATAAATGGCAAATTGTACCCTCAAGAAATAATTTTATAATTATTTTTCTTTCGGCTTCACAAATTTCCTTTCCCTTAGACTCCATTATGACAGAAAAAATAAAATTGCAAGGCAGGTGTGGGCACTCAAGTGATATAGACATTTAAATGTCGGTGTATCAAAACTTAAAAAAAAAAAACAAAAGTGTATTCTTTTACCTAAAAAAACTCCGAATCAATAACTCAAATAGACTCTCTAAAAAAATTCCGAAAGTGGCCTTTTTTTGCCGTCTTGGTGTATATGCCCCCTTAAACAAACTTAGAAGTATATAGATTAGGTATACCATACCAAACAAGAAAGGAAGCTAACTTTGGCATTCCGAAGTTTAAATACCCTTGCAATAAGTAGAAAAAAAAGAAAAATGTTATAACTTTTTCGCTTCGCGAGTACTGACATAAAGTAATTGTTGCTAAATAAAAATATTGCCAGCGAAGAATGCTGCTAGCGAAAAATTTTGCGAGCAACAAAGCCAAGCATATATATATATACATTCCTATGGCAGCTATATTTATATAGTGGTCCGATTTTGATCAAATTAAAACCGAAATTCTAGAATAATACAGAATGGCCATGTCTCAAATTGTATAAGAATATGTTAAAAATTGGATCAATTGTAATTTTTTTCTTCAAAATTTACCTATGGCAGCTATATGATATAGTCGTCCGATTCGGCCCATTCCGACTTAGTGAGAGCATATAGAAGACTATCTGCAAAGTTCTATTTAGATAGCTTCAAAACTGAGGGAGTAGTTTGCGTAGAAATGGGCGGACGGACGGACAGACGGACAGACGGACATGGCTCGATCGACTCTGCTGTTGATGCTGATCAAGAATATATATACTTTTTAGGTTCGGAAATGTCTCCTTCACTGCGTTGCAAACTTCTGACTGAAATTATAATACCCTGCAAGGGTATAAAAATGGAAATTTTCACAGCTTTAGGCGTTTCATATGTCAAAAATCACGATATTTCCAAAAAGTAAGTTTAGAACCTTTAAAGTTCAATTTCAGAGAAAGTGCATATTTTTACTTTCTGAATATAATTAGAATCTAATGATCTACAATATAGAGCTAATTTTAGAAGTGGAGAGAGCTGCACTCACTTTGTACCTCGACTTTAATATTAGAATACATTAACATTTTGTTAATTTTGTTGGGTTAGAAACTACACACGATAAAAGCAAAACAACAGGCTATATCTATAGTTAACGCCCAAACATATATAACATATTCCTTCTCCTAACGTATCGGTCGACTTTCTTATTTAAAAAATGTAAAGTCAAGACTTTTTAAAAAATTCAGAAGAACTGGGCTGCAAGTCGATCGTGCTAGAAATTTAATAGCTTGCTCCGACTTTCTGACCCACAATTCGGAATTCGGAATTCTTGTTGTAGACAAGAGTTTCAGGCTAACCCTAAGCAATTTTACGCTTTTGTTAACTCGAAACG
Source organism: Drosophila seguyi (assembly GCA_008042675.1). Lineage (NCBI taxonomy): Eukaryota > Metazoa > Arthropoda > Insecta > Diptera > Drosophilidae > Drosophila > Drosophila seguyi. Next base: position 6,027 of record VNJU01003957.1, read on the forward strand.
AAAATCTCACATTTTTCCATCAAGTCTTCACTTCAATAATGAGTCCGCTTCAAATGTCGCGAACTTATTCGCAAAATTTTTCCAGACAACTTATCACTTTAGACACAACCTCACCATATCCTTACTCTCTTCCGCACTCACATAGTATATTTTTACCCACAATCAGCGAAGACGATGTTTTTCAGAATCTTAAAACTCTCAAACCTTACTTCTCTTCTGGTCCAGATCTTGTACCAAGTTGTGTATTGAGAAATTGTGCCAGTGCGTTGTGTAGTCCCTGTCTAAACCATTTAAAATTTCCCTTCAGTGTTCATTTTTTCGTGTATGTTGGAAGAAATCTTTCATAATTCCCCTTTATATATTTTTTATAATATAAATTCAATATCGAAAACTACAGAGGAATTGCAAAACTTAGGGCGATCCCTAAGCTTTTCGAACTCCTATTACCTGCTCAACTTCAGCACCAATGTCGCTCAATAATGTCCCCCTCACAGCATGGCTTTATGAATAACCGATCTACTTCCACAAACCTTCTTGAGTTTTGTGCTGTCATAAGAAACGCGTTTAAAATAACACCCAAACGGATGTCATCTTTACAGACTTTAATAAAGATTTTGATTCAGTGAACCACAAGCTGCTGCTGAGAAAACTATTTCTTTTGGGTTTCCCTGTGTTGTTGACCAATTGGATCGCCACATACCTATCGAACCGAACTCAAAGAGTAGCTTTTAAGGGTTCATTTTCGAACAGTATCCGCGTAACTTCGGGTGTTCCACAAGGGAGTCACCTTGGGCCACTTCTGTTTGTCATTTTTATTAATGACTTGCGTAATGTGGTTCTTAATTCTCACGTGATGATGTACGCTGATGACGTAAAAATATGTTTGCCACTGACAAATTATGACTCATATGCTTTTGCAAACTGACTTAAAAACCAAGCAGTCTTGGTGCATAGACAATTTGCTGTTTCTCAACAACTCTAAATGTAAATTTATGTCTTTTTTTCGTAAAAATTGTTTGTCTGCAAATTATTCTATAGGGACGAGTGAGCTTGAACGCATTCATTTTGTCACTGATCTTGGAGTTCTTTTCACACACTATTTAAACTTTAAAGAACACATTGACTTAATTGTTATTAAAGCTAGAGGGGTTTTTCCTTTGTCAAGCTTTGGTCTTAGGAGTTTGACGATCCTTACACCACAAAACTCCTTTATGTCTCTCTCGTTCTCGAATACTGTTCGTGTGTAAGGTCACCTCAATATGCGAAGTATCGAGACCTTATTGAATCCGTTCAGAAACAATTCCTACATGATCCTTTCCGTGTTTTATATTCTCTTTATAATGAATATTATTTTTTGTTACATGTTGAATTGTCCTTATAAAATAATTCACAAATTCTATTAAAACACCTATCCTTGCCTCAGCCCACCTGATGTGAGTTGGAGCATATCATTAAAAAACTCTCCTTATCCGGCCTGAGGATATGGCTTTTTAATAGCAGGTATTTTGCTATTGCTTGAAATAAATAAATAAATAAATACCACTATGAATAAGATGGCATCAAAAAAGTTGCATTTCATTTCGGATTTTTACATTTTTAATTTTTCGTCACTAACAGTGGAGCGCTCAGATGGATTATATTTAAATACATTCAAATTTAAAACAATTTAGTTAACGACTTTTAAAAAATGGATTTTGGCCACAAAATGTGGTCTTCGGCCAAAAACTCGTTTAATTTTAGTAGAAAAAAAAACATTGTAATATTGCTTCATAACCTCTAGAAAATTTGCAAACCACGTCTCATATGTAGCAAAAAACGATTTTTAAAATTTTACGGATATTCCAAAGATTTTCCGTAATTTTCACATAGCCCACGTGAAGCTATCAGAAAATACGAATTCAACTGATAAAAATCTATCAAAATCGGCCGTCTGAAAGTCGATTTATAGGGATTCTTACAGACACCTCGATTGTTTTATTTATATATATCAACTTACCTATCTCTCTTATAGAAGACAATTGCTGCCAGCAAGTTATTAAGCTGCATGATCCAGAGACTCCGTGGCACTTGCAGGTTATACGAGTTTTTTTAATCACCGCCTTGAAATAACAAATATGGGAATAGAAAATATATATATTTAAAACAGAAAGTTCTTATAATTAAAGTTTGTATCCTATTTATAGAAGTTTTTTTTTTAAAGAAACAAGATATAAGGGCAGGGGAGCTGAACCACAAACAAACCAGCACCGTTGTTATGAGCTAGTGCAGTCTGATTGTTTACTTGCATGCGTACCAACTGGGTTATGGTCAAAGTTTTTAGTTTCAGAAGGCTACTACATTTGATGTTATTAAGTACACATAATTTAAACATAGGACTCTAAAGGGTTCACGCAATTCAAAGGATGTTCTACAGTGTCGCAAAACTAAACATATAAAGGTTCAAGTATTTCTATTCGGTACGTGGAAAATAAGCTGACCCAACAAGTGAGCACTTTACGATAATACTTAATTATTATGTAGGAATCGTTATGATTTGCATAAGACCTTAAAGCGTTCATTCAATTCAAAATCCGTGCTACAGTGGCGTAACACTGAGGGAATATAGGATCTAGTGTTTCTACACGGTACGTGAAAGTTAAGCTGACCCAACAAGTCAGCACTTTCCACGTCACCTTGAATAAGGTTATAAATGAAGGTAATGCCAAGTATGTTTCTACGGTTAGATAAAGATGGTAAGTTAATAGGGAGGAGTCTACTAGAATATAAGGGTAACCAATGGTTTGCATCCCAGTTTAAACAGCGTATATCGAAAAGAAAAAGGGTCTTTCAAACCGACTTTAAGAGTTGACTATGGATCCTATACTAAGAACTCCAAACGCTATATTCATATTCTAATGCAGTAATGTATATAGAAGTCATTATATTCCTTTGACCACAGTTTAATAAATTCAATAATATGTATATACTAAGGACTCCAAACGCTATATTCATATTCTAATGTATATAGAAGTCATTAAATTCCTTAAATTCAATAATATGTTTAATAAATATAATAAACTACTGGAGTTTCTGTCGCTCATACGTAAAGCATAATTAGACATCGAAGCAGTGTTTTTAATGCTAGCGAAAACCTATGCAAGTACATTGCAATTACCTAGTGGAATGTAAGCAATTCTGGTTACTATGTCCCTGTGGAGAAAATAGAAAACGCTGCAGGAGCTAATATGCACTTAAAATCTTCTACAAGAACTCCAAAAAAAAACAAACATATGGTTACATGGTTTCTCTCAGCCGCACTCTAATTTTCGCATGAGAACCATTCATTACAGCTCTAATTAGTGCGGAAGGCGGTGCAGCGGAACCAAGGCGGCGTGGCGCCACCAAGTTTAAGTATAGAAAAGGAATAACAGTGCAGGAGCCAGTTGTAGAATAATTTAAATTAGTTTTCGGTTTTGCTATTAGAAAAATTCTTATTCTGATTTCGAGATTTTCTGTAATTTAGAGTGCATAAGAGTGCAATAACATTTCTAAAATTTTCAACTAGCAGCAACAGCACCTGCATCTTCGATGGGATCAGAGATTCAGCAGCGGAGGATCTGTTCGTAAGTTTTTGCATAAAAGCAATAGACTAAGGGCATTTATATCGTATCATACGTTTTATTTAATTCGAATTGCGATCCGCGTGTACGCACTTTCCGATTAAGACATTTTGATAATCTTAAAATAAAGTAATAGATAGGGTTATCAAAGAGAATCATTAGCAGAAACAAAATGTATACGAATCATCGTCTTTTGCGGCGAACAATTCATTGAGGCATTTATTCATATTTATCATAATATTTAGGTTTGCGAGACATCTATATGTTTGTTCGTGGCGGGGTGGCTTCTTGGTCCAAACAAAGATCTCGGGAATTGTCGCCTCACAAGAACTGGTAACTCCCACGACGCGGTCGGAAAGCGAGTAGAAAAAAATAATAGGCACGGGGGCGTCTGGGAATTCACTTGCTCTTTATTACTTCAGTTGTGAGACTAAAAAACTAGCTTACAGACTAGAGCCCGAGCTCCCGCCTGCATAACTCCATTAACATAGCGAGAGCGGGAGAACGAAGACGATCGGAGGCGAGCGGTCCCGAAGTTCGCCTATGTTTCGGAAAGCTCTGAGAGCAGCGGGGGTACAGTGGCTCCTGGCCTGAACATTCCGCCCCCCTTGCAATCACTCCGGTTGCAAAATATCCCTTTTTCCTTAAGGTTGATGACAGGCCCCGGAGAGGACCCATCCGAA
>VNJU01003965.1:0-19367 GCA_008042675.1 Drosophila seguyi
GAACATTGATCGGATTTAAAGGTTATGAAATAAATAAAAAAGAAATACATTTCTTTAAGGGAAACTAAAAATTAAAAATGGGGTTCTTCTCAGCAGCAACCAAAAATTTACAAAATAAAGTAGATAACAGCTTATGGGCTCTTAATATTATATTTTTCAATATTTAAAACGCTTTTAAATTATATTGCGTCATTTTAGGCCTTATCAGCTATACACATATTTACAAGTATAATCTTAAACTTTAAGCATATGTCATGTTAATATATCTCTTTGTAAAATTTTAAATATTCGTCTCTAAATTAATTTTTTTATTTTCTAAGGCATTTTATACATTTTTCTGTATACCTTAAAAGAAAATTATCCATGGATAATACTCATGCATGAGTAAGCTCATATTTACTCCTTTCCCTATGGGTAAGCAACACCAAGTGTATCGAGAAAAGTCCTAGCTTGAAACTCAATTACCTCAAGACCCGAGCAGTTCCCTGCAGTCTTTAAAAAGCCCACCACTTGCATTTTTTATTCCTTTGCTGTGTACTCAGCTGAAAAGCGGGCGAAAAGCCGCCCCGATGCGAATTTCCTGCTGACTTTGCATTTTATTATTTGATGCTAGTCTGGTTGCCACCAGTCTCCCTGTCGTTCCTGTCCTAGCCGTGTTCCGCTCGTTTTGGCAAACGACTTTGGCTGCTTATGGGACGGCTTCCTGAACATTTTGGTCCAATGCACTTTCAGAGGCCATGACATCGTCGTTGGCTCGGGCATCGTTTAGATAAGAGTACTTTCTCTTGAAGGGAGCCTTTTATAATCCGTTAACCTTAATAAAACATTATTTAAGTCATAATAAAAAAAAATTGTGCTGAAAGAATATAATGAGAAAGTAATAAGTTATTTAATCTCTTCCTCCTGGCTTTCTAAGGTTTACTTAATAAATAATATTTTATTGCTAAACAACCAGCTCCTAAATGACTATTTCAACGGACATAGTCAGAACTTTCTTTCAGTATTAAAAACAGAACCATTTCACAGAGCTGTCTAAGTGGGAACTCAATCCGAATAGGATGTTTGCTTTCCCGCCCGAAATTCAATGCCACAATTTGACTTTCAAGTGGTCTTAAAACCAGAGAACAAAACAACCAGTCAACCCAACCCCTCGGGGTCCCATACTGCTGGCCCGACTCCGGTTGATCCTCATTAGTGGTCACATGTCAGCCTGTGCGCATTTGCTGTATAATTTTGTCATTCATCATTTTTCGCCCATTTCATTTTGTTGTACATGCCAAAGGACTCGTATTTCACGCTCATCCCGCCACACCGCCGCCCCGCATTCCCTGCCATCTTTTTCAGCGTCGGGTGACATGTGACAACAATGTGGAACCGTTGTCACTGCCTCTGGTAACTGCTCGCAGTGCTCCGAGCTCCGTGCTCCGTCCTCTGTTTTGCTGTGACACATCCCAGTCTCCGAAATGGATGGCAGCAGAGGAGCAGGAGCAAGAGCAGGAGCAGGAGCCGGAGCAGGGGTGCCCGCTCGGCGAGGTGTGATTTTCAACAAGTACGCTCATTTTTCTGGTTCAGTTTTCCCTTTTTCCTTCGTGAACTCTGTGATATATTACCCACCCAAAAACACGGCGCGTGAGTGACTGATGAGTGGCCGAATGGTTCGCACTAATGAGGGAAACGAGTGCTGGTCAGTTGGCAGGGGAACACATGGTCAACGTGGAGGAGGAGGAGAAGTAGGAAGGTGTGGCTGTGTTTGATTAGGCGGAAGAAATGGGAAAGAGGCTGTGGAATGGCAGCTTACCTGGCAACAGGAACTGCCTTCAGTAGATTTATATTATACTTAAGATCTGTGAGGAAGAGGTCCTGTAGATGTACCAATTTCTACTACCACACCACTTAAGTTATTATTTAATGAAAATTAGTTTCCAAACTTGAAATACGAGCACAACTGACGGCTGTCTATTAACTCCTGTGCACTCAAGCATCCATCTGAGAGCCTATTAGCAACCAGAGATCAACTATTCAGGAACACAAACAAACAAACCTCACCGGGTTTCTCTCACTCTGGCATCAAAAGCCCATAATTAAGGTAACCTGAGCTAATTTTCGTAGCACGCCAGGACGCAGAGACTGACAACAATTGTCGCCAGATTTCCACCAAACAACCCTTGCTGGCAGGATGTCCATCATCTGACAAGCCCATCGCAACCCTTTGTGGCCCTGGCCTCGCTGACAGCCGTTGAAAAATATCAAATTTCATGCAATTTAATTGTGAAGTGGCGGCAGGAGCTCGGCAGACCGAGCTGAAGGAAAACAAGCCAAGCCAGGCAAATAGAGAGAAATCTTGCGAATAGCTGACACCCTAAAACAAACAAAACATTTATAATGACTGCTTTCGAATTAAAAAAAAAATATAAAAACTATCTAGGATTTATATTACCTATTTCAGGAAAAATCCTAAAACTTTATTTCTAGAACACCAAAACAATATATTCTTTTACTTTAAAGCCACATTTTAATGTGCCTTTAGCTTTATATTCTTTTGTATTTTATACTAAATTCTATTTCCTAAAAACTCTTTAGTTTTATATTCTTTTGTATTTTATACTAAATTCTATTTCCTAAAAACTATCATTGCTCGAATTATAACCAGTACAGAGTATACTAAAAAAGAGATGAGCCGCGGAAGTTGAGGGAAATATGACGATGGCTTTTGAGTGACAGCAGCGCGGCAACACCTAATTCAATTTAACAATTCATTTATCATAATCAGGCATCAAGCCGTTGTCACTCACAATTACGATCAAGCCGGAGTGCGGGAACTGAAAAAGGCCAACAAAGGACGCTTCCGAGCCGCAGAAAAAGTCTTTCGAGCCGTCTACTCCTGCTCGTCCTACTCGGTGTCGCCTGATTACCCTGCGCACCCGTCCCTCCCGTCGACGCTTCTCTTTGTCTGAGTCCCGAGGCCCTGTCTCAGGCGCTTCCTGCCAGCCTGCCTGGGATCCTCCATCTGTCACTCGGCTGCCAGCGACGCAACCCGGCACGAAGTCCAACCAGTCGTCGGCAAAGGAACGGCCAAGAGCTCATTGTCAGTTAAAGGTTCAGAGAGATTCTCATGTTAAATGAGACAACAGCAAAGCAGCTGACAAAATCTAAGCGACGGTCGGAAGTAAATATAACTATTTAAAAAAAAATATAAGGATAGTACTAAAATAATTTTCAATGATGTATTTGTTTAGACCTCAAATATTTATTCTACACTATCGAAAAAGTGGCTACATGTCAGAATTAGAATATATTATTACTACACTGAATAGGTAAAGTAAAAAGCAAGGAAGAAAATCTTTATTATTTATATTAACAGGATAACCTTAAACAGTATTTCTAGAGAGCTTAAGCAAAATAATAACTGCGCTTCAATTAATATTAAGTGACCCCATACTTTTATACTCTCAAAAGAACTTCAAGTCTCTCACAAAGAATATTCCTCTGCTTAGAAAAAGGATCAAAAACCCTTAGGACATAATCAGTCTTCAATTGGTTTCGCTATTTTCGGATATAATGTCCGCATTTGTTTTGGGTACGTAAACAAGCACATGGCATATAAATTTCGAGCTGCATTTCTCTTTGCTCAGCTGCCACTTCCACTGGCCATTAATTTTAGGGCCAACAGCAGTGACAGCATGGGCCATGGCACCCATGTCGACCCGTTCGTTACGTTACCGGGTTGCTGCGTTGCGTTGCGTTACGTTAGGCCACCCTCCTTCGCCACCCCTTCATGGCACTATCTGTTTTGGCTGTTTCGCAGCACTGCGAAGGCCCCATCTTGGCCCACAGCCCTTTCGAGCTGTCAGCCAACAATGCTTTCGCTGTCAGAAACAGCAGGGTTGTTGTTGCTGCTGCTGCTGCTGTAGCTGCTGCTGCTGTGCAATTTGTTATACGTTGCAATGTTCACGTTGTTGTTCCCGCCGCTGTGGATTTTTATAACAATTTCTGCCATGCTCCGAGTGGAGCGGGGGCCGTGGGGCGGACAGGGATGGTCACATGTCAACAGCAACGATGCATTCTGACAGCCCAATGACATTTTCTACATTTTCGTAAATTGCTTCGATTTGTTCGGTGCCATCGCGGGTGTGTTATATGACCGAAGGCGAAATGGGTCCCCACAGCGTTGTGCAATGCCAACAATGGGGGGAAGGACATGGCGACCACGTGCAGCTCACGAATCCTATCAAGTTATATCGAAAGCGTTATCAGCTGCACATTTTTAGAAACGCGGAAACGGAGTTGTGCAAGCGCCGGCCGAGCGTTGTAGGGTTTTATCGTGAAACAAAATAAAGAAGTTCCTACCTGACCTGTCCGACGGCTACAGGTTCCCTTCAAGCCCGTATGACCATAAAATGATTTTAATGCACTGTTTCCTTGAGGAATTTCCACTGTGTCATCTGTTTTAATGTCAACTACTTCCTCCCCATTTAGCCTTTTATTACGGTCATAAATTCTCATTAAATGTATCTATTTTTTGGTGCATTTCGACAGTGCTCTTTCATGTTTATTCGATTCGATGATGACGGCCTAGGAATTTTCATAAATTTCCGCTGGTCTCGGTTTCTATAATGATCCACACGCGCCCCCCACATTAACCCCATTGCGAGCGATTGTCTTGGCTGTAAAATATGATGCCAACATGGCACTTAATTCTCAACGAAGCATTCCCTGCAACAGCGCCCAGCACCGAAATTGAAATCAGTTTAAAGTACATAAATATATTTAAAGATCTCTGGGTAATCTGCTCGCTATTAAGTATGATTTTTCTCAGTGGTTCCGCATGTGCAACTATGTTGCAGGCAAATGAGCAGCGAGTTTGTGCCAAATTGGATGGATCATAAAGCAAAGACACAATAAACGCAGCACGCGCGATTAGCAGGCGAACTCTGGGATGTCCGAGACTGTACCTTGCCTGAATTCCCATTTAATAATAACAATATTTATGCACGGCCAGGCCGTCAGACTAATTGACTCATAAATTAGCCAAGGGACGGGGACCCACTTCCATCTTTTCGCTTTCAAGAAATCTTGACAAATTCACCCGCATTTCTGTGACACTCGGACATCAGGCGGGGGTCTGGTAAATCATGATGGGAACTGCGACAGACAGTGACACAAAGTGCATTTGACAAATGACATTTCACAGACTGCCAGACACACGCACACAGTCCTTGGCCGGTGGGGAGGCGGCGAGACCAAGGCGCACACACCCGAGGCCCATCAGAGCCAAAGTGTTTTTAAGTGAATTAGTTTCGTCTGATTTTAATTTCAGTACACTTGCCGAGCAAGGGGAGAGTGTTAATAAAGTTGAAAATCTGAACGTGGTTAAATATATTAATGACGAGTGCGAGGCTTAACAGGTTCTTAATGCTGTAAGTGGCATGCAAAACCATTTCTCGTATATAAACTCTATTCGTCAATTTACAAAATAATTATAAGCATTATTTTCCCCTGAAATATCAAAGAGTATCCATAATTCGATTATGCTTCGATGTGCACTTATAACATCCCTCGGTTATCTGTGTCCTTCCCTCACATAAATATTTCTCAATTTTATGAAGCTCTCCCTGTGTTCTGGTATTATTTTATTCGCTTTTCGTCGTTCAGCGATTCGCATTGCAAGCGCCGTCTTCTGCTGCCGCTTCTTCGCCCAAAAGAAGATCTCAATTTCCACTTCAATTTGTCTGCTGTCACTAGTAATTGAGTTCAATTTACAATAATATTCTCTGACGTCTGTGCGGCTGAGCGCCAGCTGGGAGGCAGGGGCGGCCGCGGCCGCGATGCGAGAGGGGGCGTGTGTACAAATGTCTTGCGATTGCAATTTGTATCCCAGACCCAGAACTCCAATCCGATCCGGCACCCATCTCAGCCCAAACCATTACGACCCCTTAAACTCGGCAGTCAGCGCGCATCTCCTTGGGGTCAGTAGCGGCTGGCAACGGGGGTCAACAGTTTCCAATTGAGGGGGCGGAATGGAAATCGTAATTGATGCGATGGATATTGGGGGGGCAAGTGGACTTGAAGTTTTCTATATTTTTGTTACTCGTTCCGCTGATCTTGGTGGGAACCTTCATTCATAAACTGCGTGAGTTAAAATTTAATTTTTGTAGTGTATTTTAGCCTTTAATGTGAACATAATAAAAATCCCCCTGACTATATATTCTCTTGCTTAAAAATTACAATGACTTAAGGTCAAATTTTAATGATTCTTGATATTTGCTATGTACAGAGAGAGGACAAAATTCGAACGTGCTGTATTACTTATCGAAAATATGGTAATATGTTCAAATATATTGAATTATTAAATATCGAAAAATATCGCACATAACGTTAAGATAGCCAAAATTTACTATAGGTGGTCCTAAAAATAGTCCTTAAATTGATTTTTCTTCTTTTTCTATTAAATTCGGGGAGGTTTCAAACAAAACATTAATTTAAAATTAAACCATGGATTTTTATATAGATTTTTGCATAAATTTTCGATAAAGTATCCATATATCGCAACTAGTATTAGCAGTCATTCCTAGTCAAAAGCAAATCCTCCGCAATTTTAAAAATTCTCTAAGCCAACTTCATTTTGTAAAATCAAATTTAAAATTATTAGTATTTTTTTTAATGTTTACATTATTTTAAACTATACCACCAATCAACTGCCAAGAACACACCTATTTTACATCTGAGAGAGTCCACTAAATATGTGGAAAGTATTCTTTGCAAACTTTTCAAATAAAGCTCGAGTGAACTAAGAAAACCTGGCTCAGGCCAAGAAAGGGGGCTTCGAGTTCATGCATAGGGCATAATAAATCTTTTTAACGAAAACAATAAATCGCATTTCACGCATACTCTAGCACACAGTCCCGAACACGGATACTGGGGGAGCCAAAAAATAATAATGGTTAGACCTGGAAGCGAGTGGAAAAGGATGCCCCAGGGGGGTCGGCTGGTTGGCCGTGAAGGTAAACCCTTTAACCCAAAGAAAATTGTTGAATTTATGCCCTCGCAGAGAGACAACGAAAACCCAAAGGGCCAAGTAATTTCTCAGTGTGAAGCAGTCAACGAGCTTCCTCTGAAGGAATAGACTCTTAGTGCAATTTGAATACCCTGTGAAGAGGTCTTGGGATTTAGTAAGGTTCTATGTTTCTAAACTATCAAGGGATATACATGTTTCGGTAGGTCGAGATTGTTAAAATACCAAAGAAATAACGAATACAGATTAAATTTGCACCCATTCTAAAGACTTTTTCCTACATAGAAAATAAGGGAAAGGGTATTCCAATTACCGTCTGAACAAGTATCGCCTTCCATTTCCCTCTCACGCGTGTGTGTGTGGCAGTTGTTAGCCCGTGTGAGTGCGATTACACCTACTTGAAGTCATATATCTTTCACTTTGCGCTTTCAACAGTTTGTGACGTCGTCTCCGTCTACACATTTATCCTCCACTCCGCTCTGCTCCACTCCACACTTCACTCCACTCGAGGGGGCGGTTAACAAAAGCTCTTTGAAATACCGCCGACGACTCGGCTTTCAAGACTTACTACCAACGTTGGAGCCCCTGCCATCGCCTCATTTGCCGCTGCCACTGGCACTGCCTCTGCCTCTGCGGCTGCCCGAAAAGCTCAGAAGTGGGCATGTCAGCGAAAATCACCGTAAATTTTCCGCATTGTTTAAAATTTATTACACTTTCAGATTTGCCAACGAACCGAGCCAAGCCGTACCGAGCGGAGCTGTCGGGGGCGTTGGTGCAGTTGATGAGGAAGTCGTTCGGCACGCCCTTTGTTTGCCGCGTTCTCCCGGGGCCTCCTGCTATCTCTGACATGTTGCTGTCTAATAAGTGTAACCAGTAATTTTCTTATCACTTGGCCTGACTCATGAAGCCCCCACCACTGCCATGTAGGGGGCATGAACTTGCATAGGGGATCGAAGTGGGTTCTTTTTTGAGGCATTAAAGGCACTTTGGTGAGTCCTTAAATTACCTACAAAAACTGTTAATAAATTTAGTATAAATTTTCAATGGTTTATTTAAATTCAATTTAATTTCCAACCCTTCTACAAATATCTGCATAATAAAAAAGTCCTAAATCCCTAATGTTATCCCATAAGCCGACGCAGCATAATTTATGCATAATTTTCAGCTAATCCATATTTCTTGTCGGACAACTGCATTGGCTTTCGGGTAAACTGTATGCGCTATCAAAAACATCCTGTTTTTGCGGAAAGCCCATTTATAAAATGTATGTGTCTAATAGATAGGGGCAAATAAAAAAAAAAACAAAACGGTAATAAAGCCTGGCCAGAACCGAGCCCGAATTTCGACTCTAAGCTCCGACTGCATCCGCTTGTAAATCATATTAAAATATTTATGCTGCCGCTCGATGTTTGGCCAGTTGTTGCTTTATTTTTTGCTCGTGTTTCGTGGGGCCACCGATAAATTGCGAACAAATGACATTATGCACATGTGATACCGATGTATCAGTGCACCATTGGGTGTGTGTGTGTGTGTGCTTGTGCGGTTTATTTAGTGCATTTAGATAAGGAGAGTGGGAATGTCAACTTTTGTGACTATTTTTCGAGTTCGTGAGTTTGTCGGGGGACTGGCAGCGGCACAGCTACTACAACTGGCTGCAATTATCGTGCTACAAATCATGGCAACATTGGCCATTGTTGTTGCCCCGCACTGTAGTTTATGGCATTAGTTGTGTTAATTTATGTCCCATTTATGAAATATTTACAAATTTTTCAGCTATTATTTTCGCTGTGCGCAGATTTCACACAGCACTGGGTTTATCGCGAAAACACAAAAATATTCTGTAAACCATTTTTCAGCTCAATTCAGCGGGGATCGGTTCGGTTGGGTAATTTATGGGCCGACCTCCGCCGGATGTTTAGACGCAGTTACTTTGCCCGTTGCCGGCGGAGGCTGCTATATTTAATATTTATTAAAATTATGCATACGATTTGGCAGTTAATTTATGTAATGGCGGTTTAAGAGCCAGCTTGCTCCACTGAATGGACAGGCAATAAATGTGTAATTGCTCCTAAGACAGCCCTCTGAATTATTAATCTAAATAAGCTGTAAATTAAAGCCGTAAATAAATGTTAGAGAGAGATAGATACTTACCTATTTTTGGTAGTATTAATTAAACTACTTTGAGAAAGGTATACATAAATTCGACATAATCAAACCCAGTCCATACTTGGCCAGAGCAACCAAACCAATGTCACAACAATCCCCCGTCGATTGCCAGCACAATTGCAGTTGATTAAGATGCTGATGCCTGCATGTTGCATGTTGTGTAAATGTTTGTGTTAATGATTAATTACATTTACAACAATCAAAGTTCATTGAGTGATACCAATCAAAACAACGCCGGCAGCCGAACTGCTGCATTCACCGCGTTGCAATGAATCTTCGCGTCGAATGTGGAGTGAGTCGAAAACTGACTGAATGACTGCCTGACGGACTGACTGACTGACTGACTGACTGACTGGCTGAATGACTGGGCTCAAGGGCTGAGATACTGAGAGACTGAGGGGCTGAATGACTGACCGAGTGATTGACTGAAAGACCGGAGAACATGTCTAATGTGGGGCTGCCCCTGATTGCTGCATGTTCCGGCTTGTCGCTGCTTGTATGGCATTTGTCTGTTTTGGGCCTCGCTCCGCGTGGCTTTGATCTTATTTTCTCTCTCCTTTTTTGATCTTCACTCGCTTTGATTGATCAATTAAATTCATTTGTAAACAACTTCTTGCCGACGATGACGCGGCGTTAAGACCGCAGATCCCATATATTCACCGTCACGCAGGAGAGTCGGGGGAAGACAGTGCGCGCGGCGTCCTCAAAGAGTGCAGAAGATTTATTTGGTTTTCTATTTTTACGCGGCAGAAGTGAGTTGAGCCACAACAAGCACACCCCGCTGATAATAATTACCAGATGATTTCGAGGCAGATTTTTGAGGAAGGCCATCGATTCCAATACTGTATGTTTGGAGGCAGTTTTGATGCATATATTTAGTGAAGGTGTTTCAAAATCAATTTTTTGTGTTCTCGAAAATTGTGTATACCTTTTAAAATGTTTTATGTTTAAAGATATTTCACTTTTGAGATTGCTTTTGAATTTAATGCAGTTAGAAGTATTTCATTTTATTTATTTTTACCTGAAATATTTTCTATTAACTTGTGTACAATTTATAAGAAATTAATGTCTTAAGCTTTAGCCAAATCTTCTGCCATTTACAAAGAAGATAACAAGACAACTTAGCAAACTATTTTAAAAAAAGAACATTTTTAATGAAACCAGGGTCATAACAAATGAAACTTTGAATTTGTTTACAAATTTTTGTATGTTTTTTCATTGAGTAAAAAATTATTCATCTTAACAATAAATTGTACAGGAAAAGGGTTGTTTTCGTTGCTCCTAAGACTAATTAAAGTTCTCAAAGACAAAAGTTAAAAACGAAATGAAAAGCATTTATCTAAAACGTATACATTTACAAATTTACTGAAAACATAAATTGCTTAAAAAATAAAACTAGACTAATATAGTAAAGAAAAACTTTCCTGAATTGTGTCAAAAACAGTTTTTTGAAAATCTCCAACTTAGCCCCTTTCAATTACCCAGCTTTTGCCTTTTCCATCTCAGACAGTTCCACTGTGCTGGCCATGTACGAACAGTTTATCGTACATTTTTATAGCTGTCAGTGCGTTGGCTGTCAAGTGTCAAAAACATTTGCAGCTTGCAACGCGCCAAATGCAAAATGCAAATGCACTTACGAGCGCCTCTCGCCGACTGCCTGACAATGACAAGCCGGCAGAAGAAATACAGATATATGCGAGAGTAAAAAATAAACGTACTTGCACGACGGATTCGCATTGTTCGCCAGATATGTATTACACAAGTCACTGGCAGTCAGCATAACAACGGTTGGGTTTTACAATAGTTTCTCGTGCTCGAGCAGGGGCACACACATGACTAACTGACTAACTGACTGACTGGAAGGCTGACGGACGGAATATATAGTAATGACGATAGTGGCGAGTCGGGAGGGGTTGATGATGCTCTGACATTGCCTGACGCCTTGATTAAACTGTCATTTAACTTCATTTATTTTGACACAAAACTGACAAGCGACCCCCATTCCGAGTGGCAGCTTATTCAATTTCGCACACCCGTCAGCGGGCGAGGAGCATTCAATAGAAATTAAATAATAGTTAGTAGATAGTGAGTGCACTCAAAGTGCACCACCACCCGATGCCTTCATCGCATCGCATAATTGATCTCTCAGAGGGGGAGGGGCGAGTCCGGGTAACAAATCAATTCCGCTCATCCGCAAGTCATTCCGGGAGGAGGCAACTCATTTATGCTAAATAACAAGTGATTAAAGTTCGTTTTGCGCCGATATAAAGCTGTCACTAAACATAAATTACAATATGTCAGTCTCGAGAACCTTTGACTTTTATTAATGTAAACATGGAAAGCAACACGCACGCCGAACCTCCGAACGGCTACAACATGCTGACACTGAAAGCCGAGATAAGTTACCCAGGCGCACACACCAGTCTGAGTCTCAGTCTCAGTCCCAGTCCCAGTCCCAGTCCCAGACCCCAACTCCACTCCAACTTCAACTCCAGCCCCGTCCCAGACCCAGACCCAGAGCCAAGGCCCCACTTGGAACCACCGTCGCTGACAGGCAAAGTTTTGTCCGTGAGCCGAGCAGTGTGTTTGCTATTAAAGAAACCGATGCGCAGCCTTCGAAAGAAGATGCAACACTTGAGGCCTCCGGTTGCGGTGCAAGGCGACAGTATTTACTGCCTAAACCAGACCATAATTAAGGCTGGCTAAAAGGGTTTGGTCCATTATTTCGCTGCTCTTTATTATATATACTTTTTTAAATAATACACTTTAATTAATTAAGAAACCAGTCTTAATGTTTTATAGAGTACGGTCAGGCGTGAGTCAGGTCTCAGCCTTTACAGTTAATTTATGTACAAAGGGCGAATTTCTCACCTCGGAGGCTGAACTGTATTATCCGGCGGCCCCCGTCCGGCCTCCGTCCATTTGGCATTCATCTGGCTATATCTCCGTGTGCCGTTCCTGGGCTCTGTGTGTTTGCGCTCACTTAGCGATCATATCATTTTGACATGCTCGTGTGTTTAAGCTGTCAAATTGCCTGCTGTCTACGGCTGCTGTCTGCGATAGCTGCCGTCTCTGTCTCCGCCGGCTCCGGCTTCGTCTCCATCCCGCTCTGGCGGGGTCTTAACTATCTTTTCGCTTTACATGGACTAGTCGGGCTTGTCTATTTGTATCTGGACAGGCACTTCGCCGGCCTCATGCCTCCTTAAGTTGACGTGTTACGCTGTCAGCATGGAGAAAACCTCAATTTCAAACTGTCAGTTTATATGTCAGCTCCAACTGACAGTTCTCCATGTTGTCGCTGTCTCTCTCTCTGCGTTTCGATTCGTTTCGTTTCGTTTCTTTCCTTACGTTACGTGGCTTGGCATGCGCTCGGCTGGCCTGGCCTGGCTTGGCTTTTCCACGGCAGCAGATACAGATACAGAAACAGGCACAGATACAGATACAGCGACGGACACCGAGAGATACTTAGATGGGCATTTGAATAATGCGCACACAAGTCGGGCTTACAAGAGGACACCGGCTTGCCATGGGATACTGGCTGCTCAGTTGGCCGTGATCCTAACTCTATTCATGGCGCGCACCTTCTTCAGGGGAAACAACTCAACTCAACTCGGCTCAACTTCGGACTGCTGTCTGCCAGGTAAATGGTCTAAAGATACCGATGCGACTGCAAGTACGACTGCGTGCTGTTAAGTTTTTAACTGATGGTTGATTAAGTTCTACAACCAGAGTTCCAGGAATCCGCGAACTTATAGTAAGTAGCGATGCTACTGCACTAATAACATCTGTGATCCGAAAATAGGATTTTGTTTAGGGCATTATCTAAGTAAATCTCATTTAAATATGTATTTATCCTTATGGTAAAATTGGATTAAGCTTAGAAAGTCTGTATATTGTTCGGGATCATAAGACGAGTTTAAATAGCTGTGTCTTTATGCTGTCCTTTAGCATATCTGGAGAAATCATGTATCTGGAGAAATACCCCGCACGTTTTATATTAAATATAAATTCAACAAAAATATTTTAGGGCAATACTACGACCCTCTTTGGACTGCTGACCAAGTTCTTTGCAAGGCCTTTAAGGTCAGAAGCACAACAGAAAACTTGAAAGAGAAACCCGTCTAATCTTAAGTTTGTGGCCTAATCGAACCTTATTCAGGGTAATATCGCTTTTTATTCAGTCAAAGATATTTTACTGATGTTACCAATAATATCAGGTATTATTTAATAATCCAAACCCTTAAAGGATCCTATTCTTGAACTTATAAAACTGATTTTGGTGGAGTTACTACTCCATTTATAACCCAAACCTCTCACCACTTGCACTCTCCGAAAGAGAAACACTTCCCTGGCCGTGTTCTTAAACGATAAATAAAGTTGTGAACACTGTCTCGATTTGTTTTTGTAGGTAGGTTCGCGGTTCGCCTCGGTTCGGTTGGCTTTGACCGGGCTCCGTTTGTGGTGCAGTCACAGTCCCCATCCCGCCGCCGCCGCCACGTCCATCCTGATCCCAGCCCAGGCTTTATCGGCTATGTCGTTCGTTGCACTGCGTCGGACACAAAAGATTTACGATTATGGCGCGACTATTAAAAAGTTTCGCCTCGCGCACACCTCCGCCCGCCGCCGCCGCTGGTCCTCATCTCTCACTCAGGCCCACATTCAAAGTCAAAATATTGTGTAAAAAAAAAAGGCGGGCAGAGCAGGGGCCCGGCTTGCAGCCGGCTCTCTGGATCGATTAATTATGTGCGGAATTTGGTTTATTGAGTACGAACCGCCTTTAAATTGTCTAAAAGACCCAGCGAGCTGTCAGGGCATGTTCGCTGGCCGCGGACCGCGCGGCTGATCGCAGATCGCAGATCGGACAACGGAGAACGGAGAACGGGTTTCAACGGCTGACTACGCCTGTAATTTATGAGTTTAACTATAATTTTTAACATTTACGCTGCGCCTGCGTGCGCTTGCAATATGACAATTTTACTGCCCGCCGGGAGGAGCCGTGGGCAGGGAAGGGTGTGCGCCAGCAGGGAGCACTCGCGAGATCAAGACGGGATTGGGTTCGCTCTCAGGATCGGCAACGGCAACGGCAACGGGAACGGGAACAGGTCAGCGGCGTATTTGGACACTGCGCGGACAGCTGGTCAATTGAGTTGGTCCCAGTGCCTCCTTGTCGCCGCGCCGCCTTGTTGGCGGGCAACCATTTTGTTGTTTTCGATTAGACTGTTAAGTTGTCAGCCTGAAATTGATTTGTAGCCACTGGCCGCCGATTTTAAATTGCTCAAATTAATGTTACACAAGGTGTTGCTCTCGATGAGGTTACCGCCGCTTGGCCGGCCAACCGAACGCCGATCGTAAATCGATCTTGCTAACCATGTGCCAGCCGAGGGGTGTTATGACCGCTGTTAGATGCCGGATTAACCGCAGTTTTGTACAAGTGTCCAAGGCTTAATCGGAGTTGATTGGTGTGAACTATTTCCCGGTGATATTGCAGCTGCTTCTGGCGCTGGGATTTCTGAGCTGATCTGATCTGAGCGGTTAGGGATGCCTTTACAAATCTTGGGCCTGAGCAAGCGTTAACATAGGTTGTAACGCTAATTTGTATAGTATTTATAATTACTAAATTTATTTTCAAAACTCTCTCCCGTGGAACAATTTAAATTTATTTAGAAAAGGGATTAGGTTAATTAAAATACTCATTCTTTATTGATAAATTGAATTAAAATGTTTTTAATTATGTATATTTATGTATTCTGTAAAGAAAATAATGTCTACGGCATTTAATATGCATTTTTATATTTATTTAGGTATATTTAAAAACAAAAGAGAACTACTCTGTTTATATGCATCTTTACAACTTGGCAGGGTATTAAATTTAAGTAATTAGATTTCACCGCAGTGAAGAAGTCATTTTTGACCCTATAAATATATAATATATCAGCATTTCTAAAGTTAATTTTTTGAATTAAAAGAAATAAATAAATATATAAAATCGGCTGACAATTTCAATAGCTATATATGGTACATAAAATTGTTTTACCAAACCACCTACACTTTATTTAATTAAAGGTTACGCTAAATTAGCAACTAATAAAAATAAATTGCAATGAAAACAGTTAAATTAATTTAAAATTTACGTAGAAGCAAAAATATCGTATAAGTACAATGCCGGATGAAGATTCCAAGGTAAAAGTAAAGTGATTTCAATTGATTTATTTTTTGACAAACACCTGGCTGCACTAGATTCATAAGTCTGGCATTCGATATCGGCAAATATTCATTATCAGGGTATATTTTAAGTTCAGGTATTCAGTATTTGAAGGATTCCAGAAAAGGGTCTTCAATATTCAAAAACTCTTTGTTCCCCCCCTTATCCTGGTTCTGTCCAGATTTCCAGGGTGTATCAATACTCTTAAAAAACAAATAAACAGCAAAATGAAGTGGCACTCCTGGAAATGCATTTTCACGGCAAAATATAATTATCTAAAAGCCCTGCCATGAGTCTTTTTCGGCTTGATATGCGTGATTGACACATAACACTCGGCTGGCAGTGGCTGTAATCACTCTGATTGGAGCTTAACAAGTGTTTAATCGCTCTAATAGGCACCTCTCCACAACTGAGCTGCCAGAGATTTCCAAGTCCACTAAAAATCGCAATTAAGTGTCATATTCACTTTTTATTCCCATTTCCAGCACTCCGCTGGCTTATCAATGGTTCGATGGCGATTGTGACATGCAGGGGGACACCATCATGGCCGCACTGACTAATCATCTTTCGAAATCCATTCCGATTAGACGTTGTGCACACGTCGCATAATCCACTAACATTTCCAGCCCAGTGAGCTGTAGGCCGGCCGATGGGGGGGCGGGAGGAGCTGGCGCTGGCTGTTCCCAGTAACTAACTAACTGACTGACAGATTCGGTCCCCGTTCGCCGGAGTCCGGATCCGGCTTCAAAGGAGTATGCGACGTCTTTGACGGCGTCGGATTTGCCTGGTCGAGCCACGCCCCGACACGCGTTCGTTCCCTGCTGGTGAGTGCCGGTGCTGGCGAGGTAGGCGGTGGTGCGGGACAGTGGCTTGTGTGTGTCAGTGCCGACTATAATCTGACATTTAATTAATAATAAAGTTGACAGTTTGTTTTGAGTGACTGTGACAGTTTTAATTGAGATTTGTTCTCTGAATACCCTGCACTGTTCGCAGTGGGGTGTATGGGTTAGCTTGATTATAATGATTAAGATTAGGATAATGCCTTAATGAAATGTTATTTAATTGATATATTTTAGTTTATATTTAATAGGAAAAATATACTTTTGAAATATATACTATAGAACATTCAGGGCTTTATAAGTACCTAATTAAACAAACTTTTCCTTGATGCCAATTGCCCCAGCGATCTGACTTCCGCTCGATCTTCAGGCCTCGCTCCCTTGCAGTTGGACATCGACAAACGACCATCGCTATCTTTCTTTGATCCTCGAGTGCCGTACCCCTTTCCATGCCACTAATTGGGGTGTGCAGGGCATTCCAAAAAATACCTGGTATCCGAGGCAAGCGGTGAGAGCCAGTGAGCACCCACCAACGTCAACGACATGCCACTCAAAAAGTCCAAACCACTTAAGTGCCCTGGGGGCCAAACGGGGGGAATTTCCAAAAAGACAAAAAAAAAAAAGAAATACACAAAAAACAGACAACACAACAAAAATAACATTCATATAACGAAATGAGCTTTCGGCTTTTGTGAGTGTAGTCAGGTCGATTGAGAGGCGATTAGCGCACAAAACAGAAGTGGCATGTTTTGATGATGATCAGCCGGCCCGTCTGATTGCCGGCAATCAAATTCAAATGGTGTGGAGTGGAGTGGAGTGGAGTGGGTGGGGATGGTCCATGGTCCGGGGTTCGTGGTCTGTGGGAGACCTCCATAAGCTAGACACGCGTAAAAACGCTCCCAAATGACTTTTCAATTGAGTTGTTAAGCTGTCTGATGGCGGTTGTCAGACCCCGACTCCTCCGACACCGACAACAACGACAACGACCCCCAATTCGCCCCTTTAGCGGAATGGCAAATGCTTGCGCGATAATTGAGTTTTATGATTGACACGACAACTTTGCTTTTTAAATTGACATAAATTTCAATATGTCGCGCCGAATGCGAGGGAAACAACAGCGAGCTAAGCGGACCGAATGCGATCTGTATAGCTGCCTCTCTATCTGTCTCCCGGCCGCTATTCTATATAGCCGTCCTCCTCCTCTGGGCCTGTCCCGGCGATAAATTGTGCAATAAATTTCAATTACAGTTATTTTCCCGGCAAAGCGCCCATAGAATACGCTCACACACTCACTCGCTCTCGACCAAAACCCATATAAACTATTTAAGTGAACAGAAAAAAATACGGAAAAAATGAATGGGGGGAAAAAAGGAGGCGAAACAAGAAATATGCGACACACAAATTGTGATAAATTTTATGTTAAAGTGCATGAAATTATATGGCGACACATTTGGGCACTCATAAATTTTATTTAAACAATTTACAATTGTCATTCGAGAATTGCTTGTCGCAATTGTAGCTGTACTCCCAGTCACGGACTGGACGCTGTGCCATAGTTGTTATTTTTTCGTGGCTCTGGCCTGCACATTATTTATGCTTTTTTGTCAGTTGGAGGTTACTATATATTGCCATGTTGAAGTGCGCCAGTACTAAATGGGAAAAAAGATAACATGATATGGAGTATTCAGTTGGTTATTGTTATAAGTACTTTTGCCAAAAATAATTCAATAATAATTCCCTTGAGACTATATTTTAAAGAGGACTTAACAATGTTATAATGGAACAAGTAATAAATCTACAGTTTATCCCCTTGAAAGTAGGAAGAAAATTCAAGCTATGTACAAAACCGATTTTCGAGCAAAGAATTATGATATTTTTGGAAAGACCTTAAAAATGACAAAAATTTCTCCTAAATTTAATGCTTTTCGAATGCCAAAAGTGAGATTAATCACACAAATATTTCATACTGCCTGACAGAGAATTTTCCCATCCCGTGGCATTCGTAATGTGCATTCGATTGCCGGTTTAATTAACCGAGTTCCGAGTTCAAGTCCAGCCAGTCGGTCCTTTCGAAACATTTCCAGTCCAAAGGCAGGGCCAGCCGCAGACTCCGACCCGCCAGTCAATCAAGTGAGAACATCAAAGCAAATGTCGTCTGCACTTTGCACTGCCAGAAGATGAAGGCGAAACCGCTGCGAAAGTTTTCTGCAGCCGGGATTGGGGATTGGGCAACGGAATTGGAATCGGAATCCCGCCCTCCTTCAGTCCAACTGACGGGGCCAGACATCGGCCCGTCTGGTGGTCAGGCCACCACTTCTGCACTCCCCCGATCCTGGACCCGTCCTGCCCCACTGGCGGTGCCACTGACAACTTACTTTGGCATTTGGCTGTCAACATGCTGTCAGACATTTAAACAATAAATGACCAAACACTTTTCATTATGTTGCTCTTTGCGGTTTCGCCTGCAACAGACAGGAAGAGCGACTTTGACTTTGGCCCGCAATCGGAATCGGAATCCGAGCCAGAGTCTGAATCCGAATCAGAATCCGGAGAAGAACTGCACATGGCCCTTTTCGAAATTGAGCGAATCGCACAAAGAATGTTGGCCATTCATACGAAAATACTTGCCGGGAGCGGCTGATGTGGGTCAACAGGGGGTCAGGGGTCAACGCTTTACTGCTGTTACTGTCATAAAAACGCTGCCAACTCTGGCCAGACCCAAAAAGTTGTATCTGCCTGCCCCGGCGAATGTGCTTTTCGCTCGCCGATACAAATGCGAACCCATTTCAAAAATGTTGACACCCAACATAGGGCAATTAAATTCATTTTTCATTCATCCGCTACGTGTGCCTGCTGTGTGTGCGCTGGACACAGTTGGCAGCCTTGTTGAAAGTAATTGACATATTGCGTTGCAAAATTTGAAACGTTTTCCTCCCCGCACGCACGGGGACACACACACAAACTGTGGCTAGATTCCTGTGAGTTGGCAGGCTGAA
Organism: Drosophila seguyi; assembly: GCA_008042675.1. Lineage (NCBI taxonomy): Eukaryota > Metazoa > Arthropoda > Insecta > Diptera > Drosophilidae > Drosophila > Drosophila seguyi. The sequence goes on from VNJU01003965.1 coordinate 19,216, forward strand.
AAAGGCAGTCGGATGCCAGGACTTGAATTGGGAAATTTGTATTTCGGTAAATGATTTTGTGTTCTCTCGTCATGGTTTGCCAAAAGTTGATGGGTTCGTAGTTATTTTGTTTTGTGCGTGAAATCATTTAAAATTCCAAAGCTTTCAATCCA
>VNJU01003967.1:0-11910 GCA_008042675.1 Drosophila seguyi
TGGTAGTCTGTTTAGTTGTTGGTAGTGATTTTGCTGCGACTGCAGAAATTGTAGCACTGCTAGTTGTTGGAGCTTCTTCCATAGAAGCCGGCGGTGGTGGGGTTTGGCATTGATAGCTCCATGATGTGGGAGTTGGGGTAAGCAAAGTGGGTGAGCAAGAGCTCGCTCTCTTGCTGTCTACGGTCAGTAGAGCCGGGTTGCTCTTTGTTGACTTCTTTTCTTCGATGATATCGCGTGTTGAGAAGTAAGAGTAACAGGCGTTTCTTGGATTTACGGAGCTTCTACGCTCACTCTTTTTATCGCTGCTCATTATCCGAGCTTATTGCGCGTGGCACTTATTAATTTAAATTAAATAAGCACTTATCTTGCTCATAACACAAGTTTAAAATATTTTTCTTTTATTGGTTAGCGTCTTTTCGCACTATTTGGACTACTCCAGAATAATATACTTTGTATTTAATTTATTTCATCCACTTTCTTTAATTTTTCCCGGAGCTCACGAAAAACCACGTCCGCTCACTGTGCCATTCGGCATAGCATAGTGAAATCACTATGTCAGATCACCAACACATTAGATTTTACATAGGAAGCGCCTCACAATGTAGCCTAGCTACTAGAAATCGCAGAAAGACCAACTGGGATCTTTTCTGTTTTGAACTTGAGCAATCCAGAGACCGTCCGATAACATCCATAGACGAGTTAGAGCGTGAAGCTACTGTGCTTCACACTAATGTTGAATCAGCATATCACTCCAGCTGCGAACAAAACGTTTGCAAGATCAGAAGGGCTGTTCCCTGGTGAAACAAAAACCTTGAAGATCTCAAGAAGACTGCGCGTAGGCTCTTCAATAAAGCGAAGAGTGGGAGGACCACATGGGACTCCTAAAGCTCAGCTTTAACGCTCTACGGGCTACGTGGCGTCGACACTGCGGGCAGATCTCATCTCTCCCGGAAGCTGTTAGGCTACAAAAAGCCCTCTCCAAAGACCACTCAAACGGCATATGCACGCTGAAAAAGCCGGATGGAACATACACAAACAACCCAAGGGAAACGAGAAGCTTACTCCTGGCCACTCACTTTCCTGGGTGTGTGGAGCAACCCATCTCAGAGAGTGAGGCACCAACCTACCTCTCTGAGACTGGGGAAAGCCCACACCTGCGCGTGACTATGGTGGCAGACTCCAATGGTGATGGGGGAGGGGGACACCCCTATCACTCAGAACGCGTTGGAAACTTAACCTATTGAATGTTTCATCAAAAAAAACGTACAATGGGCAGTAGAGAACTTCAGCCCATACAAATTACCTGGACCAGATGGCATTTACCCATGCTTGCTACAGCGGGGACTGCACCTAATCGCTTTTTCCTGGTCCGTCCATTTCGAGCTAGTCTCCTGCTTGGACACATACCTAGCAAATGGGCTAAAGTAAAAGTCGTGTTTAACCCAAAGGTAGGCAAAAAAGATTCCCAATTGCCTAAGTCATATAGACCGATCAGTCGTAGCTCCTTCTTTCTTTAAACTATGGAGAAGATAATTCACCAGCACATTAGGGAGGTGAATCTCAAGCACCTTCCCCTTCACAAATACCAATATGCGTATCAAGCTGGCAAATCAACAGAGACTCCAATTCATTGCCTTACGACAACCATTGAAAAGGCCATTGGCGCTCAACAGATAGCACTAGGTGCCATTTTAGACATCTCAGGAGCTTTTGACAATACGTCATACGAGGCTATTAGTGCCTCTCTTGTACGTAAAAATGTCTCCACACCCATTATCGAGTGGATTCTGGAAATGCTTAAATCCAGAATCATCACTGTGGACCTTGGAGGAACTATGACCTCAATCACAGCCACAAGGGGTGCCCTCAAGGGGGAGTACTCTCCCCTCTCCTGTGGACTCTGGTCATCGACGAGCTATTGTATGAGCTCAACAACTTTGGGTTCCCCACTCAAGGCTACGCTGATGATAAAGTCATCTATAAAGTGGGGTGGCATGAGCAAACCATCTCGGACCGCATGCAGCAAGCCCTTAATATAGCCAACAGATGGTGTCAGGATAAAGGACTATCCAGTTTTAGTGCCATTTACAAGGAAAAATGTTTTAAATGGGTCCATCATTGACTTTTCGGTTGAGGCTATTTACTTGGGAGTCATGCTTGACTCCAAGCTCAACTGGAATGCACACCTAGAAAAGACCATAAATAAAGCCAATCGACCACATTTTGCTTGCAACAGGCTTTTCGGTAGAACATGGGGCCTAAGTCCCAAAATGATCTACTGGTCTTTTAACACCGTGGGAAAACCGATCCTAACCTATGCATCGCTTGCTTGGTGGACGAAATCTACCCAGAGGACAGCTGCGGCTGCACTCACTAAACTACAACGACTGGTCTGCATTGGCATAGCTGGAGCCATCCGGACATGTCCCACTGCAGCACTGGGAGTCATAATTTGCATACCCCCTTTAACAATTACCCTGAAAAAGGTGGCCTGTCTGGGGGCACTTCGCCTTCACAGAAACTTAACTGTAGTACACTAGGAATGAATGGAAAACAAAATAAATATCTCTGCCCAGTGGATCACAAACATGGTTCGCTGATGGGTCAAAACTGGAAACGGTGACACCGGGGCTGGTATAATCGGACCAAGGTTCAACAAATCCATAGCCATGGGAAAGTCGCCAACCATTTTCCAAACAGAGATACACGCAATAGAAATCTGTGCACGTAAATGCATTCGCACGAAAATGCAGGGCGCACAGATTTACATCTTCTCTGACAGTCAGGCAGCGCTCATAGCGCTGAGTTCCTTTACGATCTCATCCGGACTTTTAGAGAATTGTTTCCTGCAGCTGAACGCCCTTGCCTCCAAAAACACCTTAACGGTGGGCTGGGTGCCAGGGCATGAAGGCCACATAGGAAACGAGGTGGCAGACTCCCTAGCTAAACGCGGGGCGATGACACCATTAATCGGCCCTGAACCGTTCTGTGGACTATCATAAGGACACAAAAGAGAACTGCTCAGGAAATGGGAGGAAACGGAGATAAATCATCACTGGACCGTCAGTGCAGGGCTGAGATAACATTTTCTCGTCCCACGGATGACGCGATCAAAACGCATCATCAACCTAAAAAAGAGCGAAATTCTCACTCTAACAGGCTAACTAACGGGTCACTGCAACCTTAGGTACCACCTTAAGTAATTAAAACTTTCAGAAATCGACACCTGCAGATTCTGTGAGATGGAGCAAGAAACATCAGAACATATTTTATGCGAATGCTTCTCGCTAATCAGACGTCGACTTCAACATCTAGGAGGTGAACTTATTCCCCCCTACAGGATTTGGCAACATATAGACCCTACCAAGGTGCTCTTTTTTATTAGATGCCTCGGTATAGAAGCTCTACCCTAATCCTACAAGCCGGTACAAAAAATCTAACTTCTGGTCGCAGTGCAACAAGGCCTTTGTAATAATAATAATAATTATCTGGTTTAGATTGATTGAAGAGGAATTAGTGGTTTTGAAAAACTCAGCAAAAAGATCGGCGATAGCCTGATCCGAACTTGCTGAAGAAATTTTAAATGAAAGCGAGGAAGGGTATAGGTTTGGTTTACGCTTGGTGTTAAAAATATATAAAACTGTTTTGGGCCCTGCAAGAACTGAACCCTTCAACAAGTCAAATAATTTTTATACGACCTAGCGTTAAGCACGGTAAATTTCGACCGAGCACTAAGATAGTTAGAAAGAACAGTTTTAGAACGAGTAAGTTTGTATTTATTATAAAGCCTAGACTTTACATTTTTTAGGTGGGTCAGCTCCTTATTGAACCAAGGTGGCTTACTGGAGACAGACGGATAGGTTAACGGAACACAGGATAAAAAGAAAGAGTTCATGGTACTCAGATATTAAGTTATTCAGCGTATGAAAGCTGGCTTTCCGAAAACTGCGAACTTGATTAGCTAAACAAATAGATTTATTCTTTACAACCGTCCCCGTGTCGATAGTCACTTCGAAAGTAGGATGGTAAGGATTTTCAGGTAGCGTCAGTGGAGCAGCTCTGACTAAGTCAACACCTAGAGGATCTGAGACGAAACAAAGATCCAATTAGCGGTTTAAAGAATTGTGGATATGGTTAACTTGAGACAAAGATATGTCAAGCAGGCCATCAATAAGGTCGTGCTGTGCCACAGTCTCGAGCTCCAGGAATATTGAAGTCCCCTAGAGTTATGAAGGCTTTTGGCTTCAGTTTCGACTTTTTCGCTCGGAAAATAGATCAAGGGCAGCGGTTTTGGAAATTGTAGAAACTTAAAATCGAAATGCAACTACAAAATAATTATTTAAAAATCAGATATGCAGTTATGTCCCTAAAGCAAATTTTATTATCGCATTGTATTTTAAAATAATTATTTTCTGTTCATTCGGATCTGAATCCCCCGGGTCAATGGCAGTCGGAAAGTTTCCGAGTGGTTTCGCTCGGAAGTTAACGGTCTGGAAAATCAGAACCCGAGTAAATTTTGCGGAAGTGGAAACTGGAACAGGAAAGATTTACACTACCAAAGTGCTGTCTATTATTATAGAGGCTCTACCTTAATCCTACAGGCCGCCACAAAAGATCTAACATCTGGTCGCAGTGCAACAAGGACCTTGTATAATAATAATAAAATTTACCGATTGCTCCTATGGCAGCTATATCATAAAGTGGTCCGATCCGGCCGACATATATATTAGTTAGAGCATATAGAAGACTATCAGCAAAGTTTCATTCAGATAGCGTAAAAACTGAGGGATTAGCTTGTGTAGAAACCGACGGACAGACGGACATGGCTAGATCGGTTCGGCTGTTGATGCTGATCAAGAATACCAGGGGTGCCACAGAAACCACTTCCGCTGCAAAAACAGTGAAAAACAATTCCCAACTGCCACAGCACTTCCACCAAAGTATTGTTGGTGTTGGTAAAATAAATTTAAAGTGTTGGCGCGAAAATAAATAAAAGTTGCTCGACAGCTCTAGTCGCTGGCTGTCGACTGACGACTGAACCCGATTTCGAAATTTGGAATCTATCGATCTGGCGGCAGCATCGAAGTTGACGTCACGTTTGGTGTTTTCAAATACAGCAAAAAAAAAATTTTTTCGGAAGTGCTGTGGCACCTAGGAATTGTTTTCCAGTGTTTTTTTTGCAGCGGAAGTGATTTCTGTGGCACCCATAATAAAATCGTACAAAGAATCGGTTAAGCTATTTAGAAATCATCTTGTTTTGCATCATAATTTTTTTTTTAAACTATGAACTCATGCATGAATTAATTAAAGAAAACTAGTTTTAAGACTGGTCAATATGAAGATGGAAAAAACTTGAATATATCGTTCTTTCTCTATATATATGTAAGGCATTATAGCCTGTTTATTAATATGATTATGTTGGAAATTACATAAATTGCGGGATGACAAATAATTGAGATGGCGACTTTCTGACCTTGCAGACGATGGCTGCAACTTGACGACTTGACGGCTTGACAACTTGACGACTTGAATACTTGACCAACGAATGACCCTCCGACACACCAACTTATATGCTCGGACTCGATCCCCTACTTGACAACTTGATTCTGACTGTATCTTCACGATCCCAATTATATATTATATAAACATGTTTACGATCCGTTGTTATAAATAATTGGACTTTTGTATAGTATCTGTTTCTTTCCGGCCATTGTGCGACGCAGCATCTTCGTTTTCCATTACATATTTCCAGAGCTTCATGCTATGGACTATGAAGTCCTTGTAGGGTTGCGACTTAAGAACTTCGAAAACTGCTGGGATATAGTTATCTTTCCGCTGGGCTGCCTTTATCTGAACTGAGATCTCCGACGCTACTATGAAAACATCCATCGGATAGCGACTCAGACTGTCGACGTGTTTCATATTATCTCCTGCACGATGTCTTCAAGATACAGAATCCAGTCAGCTACTTCTCTTGGTACATCCTTCTTTTTCATCGTCTGAGAAAACGCAGCGCAATCTGCGAGCAACTTGAACTTGACTTCCAGTAAGTAATGGTGAAACTTCTTTATAGATAAATAGTCAGCTTTTACTTCTAGAATATAATTGTGGCGCTGTGAATCTGCTGCTGAGGTTTTTCTGCCTCAATATGCAGCTGGATAAAGTAAGTCTTCGAATCTCTGCAGTAATATGCCACCAAACCCTGTAGTAGACAGCTAGTCCCCTCTGGTTAGGGTAAGTTAGTGTATAAGGGGAGTCGGTTTCGTGCAGTCCTAGCATTGCTCTGTACTAGAGTCGTCGGATTGTCGTAGGTTCTTCCTTCTCTTCCTTATATGCACACACCGTACTACGTAAACTAATGGTTTAAGCACCAAGGATGTAATCGGTATACGGCAGACGGGGTTATTAAAGCTGAACAAGAAATACATAAGAAGTAAGGGTGGCTTGGTGTTTTTCTCCCCCTTTTCTGTACCCTACCTGCTATGAAAACGCGTGAGATTGGTTTGCCGGTTATCCCTTATCAAAGTTTATTAAAAAATGCACATAATTATTTTCATGTTAAATTCATATTGTGGCAGCACCGTCTCTTCATTCACGGAATTAATTTTACTCTTTATCTAAACATTTTGCAATATTCGATTTCCATCATATCATTTAGTAATTTAAATTTGTATCTCTAAAAAAGATATTTTTATTTAACTCCTAATTCATCTGCTTCAGATTTAATTTGATTGAAATAGATATATATATATATATATATATATATATATATGTTAGCATTGCGTGTTATTTTCTATCTGTTTGGTTCGAATCGTCAGATCTTTACTAAGCCATATTTTCTTTGCACACGCAATATTAACATAATGTCAAATAAGGGTCAGAAGTTAGAACAAAGGAAGGTTCTCACTTACTCAACATTCCGGCGAAGCAGGTTAGGAACTAGACGATCGGTCTGAAATTAAGTCCGAACCTCTGTGTTGCACGCGGCTGTCGTGGCCAAATTGTCACACGCGTCGATTAAGACGCCGAAATGTAGCAAGCGGCATGCGGTAGCGGTTATAAAAAGTAGCTGCACTTGCGCTGACACTCGCTTCTCGTCTTCTTCTCGGCTTGCTGGCGCTGTGCGCGACGCGTTTCGCGGTCGGCAGAGCTGCAGCGGAAGGTTATCCGGAGCGCGCACTCTCGAGATCTGTCCCGATCCAGAAATCTCCGATGAACTTGCCCAGCTGGTGGCCAACGCTCAAAAGATGGCGTAAAATTGCAGCTCTGGCGCTGCTATGTCCGGCTTTGACGGGTCTTTTGTCTCTCTCCTATGAAAATATGTTGCACTAAAACAATTTTGCACTCGCACTTGCACTATAATATTTACCTCTTGCTAGTGTGCACGATTACTCAGAACTCCTTTTGTACCTGTAGTCTCCCCTTATTAGTCACAATCAAGACTTGGAAATTTTTCGGCCACGCGGTATGAAAGTTTTCCCCTTATTCTGTCGATCTGCAGCGTTTTGCATGCGAACGGCTTCGAATTACAAAAAGAAATGAGCCAGAATTTTGTCACGAGAAGTATCCGGGGTTGCGGCGTTGCCAAACTTCACCTAACGGAATACCTTCTGGCGCTCTTCTCCTTTTCCTTCTTTACACGCCTTTGGGTGCACACTTGAAAGGGTTAGAGCTATGTAGGTAGGCTGTATGCGGGAACGGTGCAGAACGTTTCGTCGCTCGCGATCTTCGCTATACTCTACGCTACCGCGGTGGTCATATGCGAATTTGAATGCAAGTCGACTTTACAGCAATTCGTTCAACTTCTTGATTTATTTTAATATTTCTGTTTACGACTGGCCACCACACCACAGTTAACTTTGCAAGAGATAGATCTCGCAGAGGGGTTAACTAAAAAAGAACAAGGGTCAGTCAAAACTGGTGTTGACCTGTTAGGTTCTAATATCTTTCAAATGGTATTCGCCCAAGCACTTGTTCGCTTCGTTTGCTAATCCATAATATTTCGGACTGATTTTCTTGGTTATCATGGCTTTGATGAAAACTGGTGCTAGCTTGCTACTGAACTTTTTTCCCCCATTACTTTGAGCAAAACTGCGAGCAAATACGGTATCTCCGACCTTTAAGTAAACTATTAAGCTGTGATCCATTATCAGTCAGTATGGACTCTGAAGTACCAAAGGTGTAAAATATATGTTTCTCGATATACTCACAAATCCTTTCAGATGTAAACTTTCGCAGTGGCTGCAAGAAATGAAACTTGGTGCAGTGATCCACTACTATCAAATCCCTATTTTTCCTTTCTTCGACCTTGGATATGGACCGAGAAGAGTCGCTGAAATGGACGATCAGACGTGACATGTTTACCCATGGGTGGTCTAAGTACTTTGTTTGGGCTCTTTGTAGACTTGCAAACGCTACAGTCTGAGGCATAACTACGAATTTGACTAACCATTCCTGGCCAAAACTGATGTCGTCTGATCTTTTCGACCGTCTTGTCATGCCGATGTGTGCAGCATCGGGTGACTCGTGTGCTCGTGCTAATACTTGGTCGATGAGGTTCATCGGAATCCAAAGTTTCCAAGACTTTTCTTCTTGCAGCACTTCTTCCCTTAGTTGGTTTTGTTCTCTTATACAGAAATTTTCCTGAATCTGCTTTTTCAAGTTCAAGTTCGGCTTACTGTTCCAATTTGAATTCTATTGATGAAAGATTAATTACGGGTCCTCCATCTGATATGCTCGACACTGCTTCCTCTTAGCGACGCGAGAGTGCATCGGCGACGACATTATCAGATCCACGGCGATGTTTGATCGTGAATGAAAACCCATGAAGACGAATGGACCATCTGGCTAAGCGGCCGGATAGATCCTTTGTCGCATTAGCCGTTGAAGTGAAGCGTGATCAGTGATAGCACAGAAATCTTGCCCTTCAATGTATGCTCTTAACATAGTTATTCCCTTGATTACAGCAGAACACTCTAATTCGGTTACCGAATAGTTTCGCTGCGCTTTTGAAAGCTTTTCCGACATATGCTATGGGTAATTCGATTCCTTCCTCATTCTCTTGAGTAAGCACACATCCAAGCCATACAAGCTTGCATCGCTTAGTTTGGACTTGAGTTGATTAAAGGCCATCTCTGCTTCCTGTGTTCACGTAAGAACCTTGTTTTTCTTGAGTAAATCAGTTAGTGGAGTGGCAATCGCTGCATTGTTGTCCACGAAACGTCTGTACCAGCCGGCTAAACCAAAAAATCTACGCAATTGTTTTGCCGTAGTAAGGGAAAACCGTTCAATTGCTTTTTTTCTCTGGATCGACTTTCAACTCACCATAATTAAGAAAAAAACCTAAGTATTTGATATCGGACATGCAGAACTTTGATTTGGCTATATTTATCGTTAGATTAGCATCAAGAAGGTAACCTTCTTATAAATTCTTATGAGATTCGAAATCGTCAGATAGAACTAAGGGATCGTCTAAGATCGAATAACAAAATCCATTAATCTACACAAAGTTTGAGCAGCATTACAAAGAACAAAAGGCATTACCTTGTATTGGTATAATGGCCTGTTCGGTATTGTAAATGCCGTATATTGTCTGGACTTCTCTTCGAGAGGTATTTACCAGAACGCATTTTTCATGTCAAGACCTTTTTTTTTATTTAAAAGATGTAATGAAATAAATTAACAATTAGAGGAGTAGGTGTAAGTAGGAAGAGTCCACTCCCGCGGGACTGCTGCAAAGCTATATTTCGCGAGCGTGGCAGGCGTTCAGTTTGCCGCTCATCTTTCGCCAACCGTGCGTCAGTTCTGCTCCCGGCTCCTCAGCTCCCTCATGACAGTTGCTGCCATGTAAGTGACAGGATCCCAGTTGGCTGAAGTCTCCAGCATACACCCGATTATGTTTTCGGGTGTAAGGCAACGGTTCGTTGCTGCTTCCAACGCAGCTCTTTCCGCGCTGAATTGCGGGCAAAGAATGAGTGATCTGCGTTTTCGATGGATGCGCCGCTGCAGTATTCGCAGAATGGATCTGCATCGTGCTTGAACCGGTGTAGGTATGCCTTGAAGCAACCGTGACCTGTAATAAGCTGCGACGTGTAGAAGTCCACCTGCCCGTGGCGTCGGTGTATCCAGGGATTCAGTTCGGGGATTAGTCGGTGTGTCCAACGTCCAGTGCTCACGATATCCCATCTCGCTTGCCACCTTAAGACCGTGCTGATCCGCTGGGTTCTGCTTCCAGACCTTCCAGTGCAGCTTCTTCCGAGACAGTGCAGAAGCAGCTGGATATGAGCAGTGCGCAGCGTCTGTATACCGACTTGCATTGTCGGCTGTAGCTCGCAGTCAGCATGGCTTCCGCCCATATCGGTGCGGCATATAGCAAGGTGGAGGTAACCACTGTCGCTATTAGCCGCCGGCTGTGCTGTCTAGGACCGCGTGTGTTGGCCATCATCCTAGAGATGGCGGCAGTGGCCTTGGATGCCTTGGCCGCTGCGTACTCTAGGTGGCTTTTGTAGTTCAGTCGGTGGTCGATCAGAACTCCAAGATACTTGACTGCCGGGCTAGACTCGATGGTGGTCGAGCCGACCCGGAAGCTCAGCTTCTCTATGGCCGTTCTGCTACTTATAAGCACTTCTTCCGTCTTATGTTCTGCAAGCGAGAGCCCATTGTCCGTAAGCCAGGACATCAGCAGGTCGACCGCAAGACAGCATTTAGTTGAGACGTCGGCCAGTTGCTTATCCACAGTGACCAGTGCGATGTCGTCTGCGAACCCAACCACGGAGCAGCCTTCGAGCAATGTCAGCCTCAGAATCCCGTCATACATGACGTTCCATAAAATCGGTCCGGGGACTGAGCCTTGGGGAACGCTTCCTGTCACCTGGTACTCTTGGTTGCCTGCATCTGAATTGTACAGCAAGATGCGGTCCTTGAAGTAGTCGGCTATCAGCTGCGTGAGGTACCCTGATATGCCGCCACGCTGTAGTGCTTGCAGGATTAGGCTCCAGTTCGCGGAATTGAAGGCGTTTTCTACGTCGAGGGTACATAGAAGGTAGAATTTCTTGGAACCCCCCCGCCATCGTTCTCCTTCGATCGCATTAGGTGCCAGTTGCGTTACTTCTCGGATCGCGTCGGTTGTGCTTCGCCTCTTCCGGAATCCATGCTGGTGGCTTGGTAGGACTCCGCGATCCTCGATTTCCCTTTCCAGCTTCATGCATATTATGCGCTCGAATATTTTGCCCAGTGTATTCAGCATGCAAAGGAATGAAGACGGGTCATCATTGAGCTTGCCTGGCTTCGGGATGAGCACGAGCCTCTGCTGCTTCCAGGCTCGGGGGAAACACCTTTCGTTGATGCACCTATTGTACACCTGCGTGAAGAGGCCAGGATAGGCCTTCACTATGGCGTGCAGAGCTACATTGGGAATGCCAGCCGGTCCAGGTGCCTTAGGTGCTTTGCAGCTGGCCAACGCGCTCAGGACTTCCTCTTCGCAGGTGGACATCGCTTTGCCAGCACTCACGCTAGGTGGCCTTAGAGGCGGCTGAGTAGGGAAGAGCGTAGAGACTCTTGCTCCCAGCTGCTCCTGAGAGCTCGGAATTGGCTGTCTGGTTAGCTTGCCTATCACCATTTTGTATGCTGATCCAAAAGGTACTTGGTCAGCCGCATCGCAAAGGTCATGGAAGCTCTTATTCTTGCTTGCCCTGACTGCCACCTTGAGGGCCTTTTCCTCACCCTGTAGAGGGAGTCGTGCATTTCGTATGTGGATCGTCCCCTGCTTTTCTGACATCTCCGCCTTGCAGCGAGACAGTTGCTTCTGGCTGTAGCTATCTCCTGGTTTCACAAGGGGACTGACCGCCTTCCTCTTTCTTTAGTGGAGCTTTCCATTGCTGCATCGCAGGCTCTCTTGATCCTGGCTGCTAT
>VNJU01003969.1:0-112120 GCA_008042675.1 Drosophila seguyi
AACACCAGATTCAACTACAGAATCTACAATCCCTGATTCAACTGCAGAATCTACAAGTCCTGATTCAACACCAGAGTCTACAATCCCTGATTCAACTACAGAATCTACAATTCCTGATTCAACAACAGAATCTACAACACCAGATTCAACAACAGAGTCTACAGTTCCTGATTCAACTACAGAATCTACAAGTCCTGATTCAACACCAGAGTCTACAATCCCTGATTCAACTACAGAATCTACAATTCCTGATTCAACAACAGAATCTACAACACCAGATTCAACTACAGAATCTACAATCCCTGATTCAACTGCAGAATCTACAAGTCCTGATTCAACACCAGAGTCTACAATCCCTGATTCAACTACAGAATCTACAATTCCTGATTCAACAACAGAATCTACAAGTCCTGATTCAACTACAGAATCTACAATCCCTGATTCAACTGCAGAATCTACAAGTCCTGATTCAACACCAGAGTCTACAATCCCTGATTCAACTACAGAATCTACAATTCCTGATTCAACAACAGAATCTACAACACCAGATTCAACTACAGAATCTACAATCCCTGATTCAACTGCAGAATCTACAAGTCCTGATTCAACACCAGAGTCTACAATCCCTGATTCAACTACAGAATCTACAATTCCTGATTCAACAACAGAATCTACAAGTCCTGATTCAACTACAGAATCTACAATCCCTGATTCAACTGCAGAATCTACAAGTCCTGATTCAACAACAGAATCTACAAGTCCTGATTCAACAGCGGAGTCAAGTACTTTGGGAACTACAGAGTCGACAACGAGTATTATTACGGGTTCGTAAAAGTGTATCTTATTGCTCAGTTCTACTTAAATTAAAAGCTTTTGTCAGATTTATCAACAGATTCGAGTACAGATTTTACCACCACAACGTATAGTACCACAGGTCTGATATAATTTAGTTTCAAAGAGTTTATATATTAATGACTCTCAATTTGATTTTATTACTTTATAATGACAGAGATATCGACGGAATCGAGCACATTGCAAACAACAGAGTCTACCACGCCAGAGACTTCGACCACATCGGATGTTACTACAGGTCTCTAACAATATTTTGTCCTTATATATTAATCTTATTTTAAGTCCCCAGATTCCTCTACAGATACGAGTACCTATTCTACCACCATAACAACGGGTCAGTAATCATAGAATATTTAAACGTTTTGTGTTTTACTTAGACACATCTTATTGTAATTCACAGATTCTTCCACCGGCACTCCACTGAGCACCACTACATTGCCTTCAGAAGTGGACGCAAACGAATACTGTTCACAGTTAGGGACTAAAGGATATTTTCGTATTGGGACAGATACAACCTGCCAAAAGTGAGCATTTTAATAATCTATTTAGTTTAATAATAAATCAATTTTAATTTTTAGGTATGTGTACTGCTACAAATTGTCCAAGGACTACCTAGGATGGCTATATTATTGCGACACGAATAAATATTATAACTCGGATACAGAGTCATGTCAATCGGAAAGACCATCAAACTGCTAAATGATATCAATGTATTGATAGGTCCATTTAATACTGGTATACCAATAATATTTATTTATATTTATATATACATGCATACTATCAGAAAATATAATATGATACCCAATACAATTTCATTCTTATCTCTGCCTTGCAACCATCGTAAATGTTTACATAAAAAGCCATAACGCTTGTATACTTTTTATTTTATTTTCAAGTAAATAATTTACTTAATCAATAAAATATCACTATCGCTACCATAATAATTGCAAACATTATCATACACAACCATTGGGTTTCGTTACACTGCAGTATCCCAGGGATTCGTTAAAATATTGCCCGCTCCTGCAGTTCTTGACCACAGCTCTTGTGAGGCCATCCTTCTCCACATAGCAAAGGACAAAGCTGCAAGAATATTTCCACTTGAGTGATATTTTTTCGGCATTATCTGGAACTGTGATGATTACCTGACGCATGTGGAATCGTTTTGGTTCTTAATCATCACTGTGGGGATCTCGTCAGCGCAAGCCTTATCTGCACTCCAAGCATCTGTGCTGCGACCGGGAGCTGGCGATGCAGCCAGACAGTGAACCAGCAACTAGACAGGGTGTATTCTATTAACCGAAACTCTCGATGGAAATCCTAGCTTAGTTACCAGGGATAAAATTAGTCTCGGCCACATAATGTCAGTTTAGCCTTGCCTCCTCTTTTCACACTGAAACCTTGGGGCATTTGTGGGGCCTTTAAGTAGCGACAAAGTTTAATCTGAGCAGCATCGTTTATCTTTGTGCTCTTTGTTAATGTATTTAATGTTTATTGCGTCTTGCTAGGCGTTTTGTTAGCAATAAATGTATGTATGTATGCCCGTAAGATATGAGCAAATATTCCCATGCAAAAAAACTCGGAGTGTGCATCTGATTGAAGAGCAACAACCCGTGTTTGGTGTTTATGTCGCACTGATACATTATTCTTGCTTAATAAAATAAATTTAACACTTTGTAACCATCTGCGTAGTTTACTCTATTAATAAAGTCTCGAAAATTCTTTTTAATTTTCTGACTTTAGTTTTTTATGGGAAAAAAGATAACAGTGTTAAAGATAATCAGGAAATTCTGCGAAAGAAAGTGTTTATTCGCAAACATCCGGCTGAATGGTAGCGCACATTTTGCGACTTTCGAAAACTCTTGCAAATCTTAATTAGCCAGCGATCTTGTTCATTGTTGGTAGAAAAAATATACGAAACTGCGGAAATTAAGTATTTAAGTTAATAGTTAAAAGTTTTTGTTGAATCTCACTCTCACGAACGCAAGTCTGCTCTCTGAAACAAAAGCCTGGGACCTTGGCTTACGAGATGCAAGTGGGATCGTCCAGATTTTGTGCCCTTGATTTCGATTTCAAACTTCGGACGTCTAGTTCCAAAGTCGACATTGCTGTCAGTAAATTAATCCCCAGCTAAATTGACCATAACAAGTTGAATTCTGGTTAAATACATATCATTTAAGCCTCCCTACCATTAAAACAATCAGATTCAAAAGCATTGTTAACTTTGTATTGCTTGACACTCCCTGAATACGAAAAGAACCCAGAAATTAGCTTTTATATCAGAGGAGCTCGCCCTGAGCACTTTTTATCTTTGAGCTAAGTAAGAATAAAATAAAAGATTGTGGTTTTATATTTATTAGCAAACAAATATATTGCTCTTTGAAATTCATAACAATTACAATACAATAATCGGGTTTGGTCATCACGCAGGTACTAAATGAGGAGCTAAAATATTGGTTCGCTTTGCAACTCTTAATTAAAGCCTTGGCGGCTCCGTTGTTAAAGTAACAATATACGTAACTGCAGGAATATATCGTTAATAATAAATAGTAATTGGTTTGTTTGATTTTTCATCTTACGAAGTGCAGGTGGGATCGTCTTCGTTGGGAAGCAAGGCTACTCCTGAGGTTACATCCGTGCACGCCGCCGAGCTGCTGTCGTGGTCGATGTTGTTATTAGGGTTGTCGTGTCTGCCTCTACGCATCCATCTGCAGCCAGACAGTGAACCAGCAACTAGACAGAATATATTATCCTTTTAACCAAAACTCTCGATGGAAATCCTTGCATAGTTACCAGGGATGAAATTAGTCTCGCCCACATAATGTCAGTTTAGCCTTGGCTCCTCTTTTCACACTGAAACCTTGTGGCATTTGTGGGACCTTTAAGTAGCGACAGGGCTTAATCTGAGCAGCATCGTTTATCTTAGTGCTCTTTGTTTATTGCGCTTACCTTTATTTAAAACCATCTGCGTAGTTTAATCTCTCTCAATAAAGTCACGAAAACTCTTTTTAATGTTCTGACTGTAGTTTTTTATTGGTAAAAAGATAACAGTGTTAAAGATAATCAAAAAAAATCTGCGAAAGAAGGTGTTTATGCACAAACATCCAGCTCGTTTTGAGACTGTCGTTAAAATATTGACCACTCTTGCAAATCCTGATTAAACCTCGAAAATTTACCATTGTTGGTAAAAAAAAATACGTAATTGCGCAACTGGAATATTTAAGTTAATAGTTTATTTTAAATGAGCTTTTATATCGGAGGAGCTTGTCCTGATCACTTTTTATCTTTGAATTGAGTGGCAATACAATAATTGATTGTGGTTTTATGTTTATCCTTTTATTGGTAAACAATTTAAGTGTTATTCGAAATTCTTCAGAATTTCTGGTTTATGTACAATAATCGGGTTTGGTTTCGACGCAGGCTCTTAAAGAGGAGTCAAAATATTGGTTCCCTTTGCAATTCTTTATAAAAGCCTTGACGGCTCCGTTGATAAAGTAACAATATACGTAACTGCAGGAATATATCGTTAATAATAAATAGTAATTGGTTTGTTTGAGTTTTCATCTTACGAAGTGCAGGTGGGATCGTCTTCTTTGGGAAGCAAGGCTGTCCCTGAGGTTACATCCGCGCACGCCGCCTCCGTGCTCCAGGGAGCTGCTGTCGTGGTCGATGTCACGCAGGTTCTAAGTAAGGAGCTAAAATAATGGTTCGCTTTGCAACTCTTTATCAAAGCCTTGACGGCTCCGTTTGTAACATAACAATATACGTAACTGCAGGAATAAATCGAATAATAAATAGTAATTGTTTTGTTTGAGTTTTCATCTTACGAAGTGCAGGTGGGATCGTCTTCGTTGGGAAGCAAGGCTACTCCTGAGGTTACATCCGCGCACGCCGCCTCCTTGCTCCAGGGAGCTGCTGTCGTGGTCGATGTTGGTATTGGGGTTGTCGTTTCTGCCTCCACGCATCCATCTGCAGCCAGACAGTGAACCAGCAACTAGACAGGATATATTATCCTATTAACCAAAACTCGGGATGGAAATCCTTGCTTAGTTACCAGGGATAAAATTAGTCTCGCCCACATAATGCCTCTTTTCACACTGAAACCTTGTGGCATTTGTGGGACCTTTAAGTAGCGACAGGGCTTAATCTGAGCAGCATCGTTTATCTTAGTGCTCTTTGTTTATTGCGCTTACCTTTATTTAAAACCATCTGCGTAGTTTAATCTCTCTCAATAAAGTCACGAAAACTCTTTTTAATGTTCTGACTGTAGTTTTTTATTGGTAAAAAGATAACAGTGTTAAAGATAATCAAAAAAAATCTGCGAAAGAAGGTGTTTATGCACAAACATCCAGCTCGTTTTAAGACTGTCGTTAAAATATTGACCACTCTTGCAAATCCTGATTAACCCGCGAATCTTGACCATTGTTGGTAAAACAAAATACGTAATTGCGCAACTGGAATATTTAAGTTAATAGTTTATTTTAAATGAGCTTTTATATCGGAGGAGCTTGTCCTGAGCACTTTTTATCTTTGAATTTAGTGGCAATACAATAATTGATTTTATTGGTAAACAATTTAAGTGTTATTCGAAATTTTCAGAATTTCTGGTTTATGTACAATAATCGGGTTTGGTGTCGACGCAGGCTCTTAAAGAGGAGTCAAAATATTCGTTCGCTTTGCAGTTCTTTATCAAGGCCTTGACGGCTCCGTTGGTAAAGTAACAATATACGTAACTGCAGGAATATATCGTTAATAATAAATAGGAATTGGTTTCTTTCAGTTTTCATCTTACGAAATGCAAGTGGGATCGTCTTCGTTGGTAAACAAGGCTTGTCCTGAGGTTACATCCGCACACGCCGCCTCCTTGCTCCAGGGAGCTGGTGTCGTGGTCGTTGTTGTCGTTGTTGTGATTGTGGTTGTCGTTTCTGCCTCCACGCATCCGTCTGGCTTTGTGGATCCGCAAACGTTTAGGCTTGGGTTAAAGTAAAAATTCGCCTTGCATGAGGTGATCTTCACCGAATGCGCTCCGTCATCGCCAACCACACAGTATATGTACCTAAATAAGTTCAGATTAGTGAAATGATCTAGATTTCGTAGATATTTTTACGTAGTGCAGGTGGGATCATCTTTGTTTTCGAAAAATGTACTCTTAGTCGCTGCTTCGCACAAGTCCTCAGCATTCCAAGGAGCTTCAGTTGTCGTAGTTGTAGGCGGTGGCTCCGTTGTGGTTGAATCACATACTGGAGTGGCACCTTGGTAGCAAGTGTAGAAGCCATCGGTGCAATAGAAATCCTTGGGACACGGCAGGAGCTTATACGAAGGCACTCCTGAAAGGGAAACCTGTGTTACATTTATTTATATAGAGCGTTGGGATTGACAACTTCAACTGGAAGGTGAATCAGGATCGACCTATCGGCCTGTGCGACCATCTTACTCACCATTGAAGCAAACAGAGAAGCTTGTTTCGTTGTGGCAAGCCACATTGCTTTCACTTTGACACTCATTGCAGGCGGCCATAGCATTGTGGGCCAGCAGCTTGATTTAATCAACAAAGAACACGGATGTGAAACAGGAAATTTGCACACACGAACTTGGGTTCGGTTTTATTTACCAGTGGAATTATTAGCGCCAGCCACATCTTTTTGGTCTTCCGTCGGAGATCACTCTAAAATACTGGAGACGAACAATACAGCTTATATATAACACCTTTAGTTATCTCTGGAGAGACTTGCCCAAAAAATAAGAGATAGTTGAGTTATGGTCGCTTACTTTTATTGCGTTGTTAGGCTCTTTGCGTCAATAAATAGTACAAGGCTACAATACGGTAATTAATATAAAAAAATATATATATATGTATATTCACAAATTGAAGGCGCGTTTGTTGGCTATTAGCTGCTAGCAGAGTACGATATACATAGGAATACATAGGTAAAATACATGGAAACGGGAAAAGAAACACTTTCCGCTTCGGACGCAACATTGAGGCATCGGTATACATAGCGTAGCTAAGGGTTAGAGTTAACACGTTTCATAGTTTGTATTTGTAGAGTAGGGTTGTGTATACTGGATAGTTATGAGTTCGTTGGCCTGGCTGGCGCTTAGTCTTCTTCTGGAGATTATGTGTTTTGTTTATATTGCATAAATACGTTGGTACAAACTATAGTATAGGTATAGTCTTAAGGCAAATCATAGCGGTTTAAGCAGCACTTTAACACTTATTACACTGTGTTACTTGGACTTAAGGCAACATCGATGTTCTAAATGCATTCTAAAAATAAATTCGTAATTTCTAAAACGAAATAATACTTCGTCAGCGCAAAATGCATTAATATTTAAGTTCAATTTCATGTTCGAATATTCGATTTAAGCCCTAGACGCATCCATATTCATACCAGATGCTATTGCTCTTATCCTCGGTCCGCTTCCGCGCCGTCTTGTCGTCCTGCAGGGGTGTACTAGTGCTAGCGGCCGGCAACAAGGGGCTCTGATCGCCGCTGGTCGAGGCTCCGCCGATCGTCGTGTTTATTCGATTGTACATGAGAAACGTGGCTGGGCCACTACTGGCAGCGGGATCGCCCGTCTTTTGCGGCGTCTGAGGTGGCTCTGGCGCTGGCGCATTCGTTGCTGGAGCATTGCTACCGCCCGACGACTGCTGCTGTTGGGCGGAGCTACCATCGGGTAGCTTCTGGTGTTCGTCGATTAGATAAACGGTGCGTCGGGAGCCGGCAGTACCCAGCGTCAGGCTGCTGCCCGTCACGTCTGGCGCTTCAAGGCTGCTGCAAGGCAAACTTTAATATTAGTACAAAAGATATTTTAACGGTACGGGCGGGAAGCCACAACATTTGGAGTTTCAGGGAGACGGGCATGGTGCGGAGGCAAAGGAATTAGGGGCGTGTAGAGTAGGAGGGGGCAAGTTTTAATGGGATCTCGAATGATTGTTACACATCTAAAGCGCATTACCCGTGCACGCTATTTCTACGTGAGTTATTCAAATCCGTACGTTTCTGTGCCTGCAGGCTACTGCGCACGGCACCGCCGCGTTGGATCGAGTTATCCAGCAAGTCCCTATAGTACAGAGTGTGTGGTGCGAGCGAGTGTTGAGTTGTGTATAATACATGTAAATAAAACGGAGACCGGAGAACCGTGAACCCAAAAGTACAACCAAAATAACACCACAGCTTCGATAGCTTACCGCTGCAGGCTCTGGCGAAGCGGAATGTTCCGCTGCAACAGATGCGTATCGGAGGCAATGGATAGTGGCTCCTCGTTGCTATTGTCCGACTCATTGCCACCGGACTCGGAGCCGATCACAAACTGTGAACTGGTACGGGCATCATCCACCCAGGAGCGCCGGTTCTAGAGTATTGTGAGGACAGGATTAGCCAGAACTCTCTCTGGCTGGGATTAGATACTTACTCGACTGGGCACTTTGTTCATCAAGTCCGAGCTGGCCTTCTTTACTCTTCTAACCAAACCAATGGCAAAGGGTTTCCTGCAATCAAAAGATACGATTTAGTAATCATTTTCCTTTACTACTCTCTCTGCGCCTCTCACTTCTTGTGGACGGTGACCTCGGTCTTTTTGTAGTGCTCCATGATCTTCTCCTCCAGCTTCTCCTTTTGCCGCTTTAGGCTGTGCACACGTTCAGTGTAGTTCTTTTCCTCCTCATGGAAGTGCTTCTTGTCCTCGAGGGAAATGGCCAAAAGCTCCTGGTACTGGGAGAGTAGCTGCGACACATTGTCCATCAGGGCCTTGCGCTCCGAGTCCAGATCGGCATTGTTTTGGATCAGCATCTGCAGGGAAAATCAAGGAATTCGAGCCAGAGAAACAAAAAAAAAACAATTAAGAACTAACCTCGCAGCGCTGCTGAACCTTGGTGTACTCCACTTGTAGGTGACGCACTTGGTCACTCTTCGTGTTCAGCTCACCGGTTAGCTCGGTATTGTGCAGCTTGAGACTCGAGTGCTCCATTCGTATCATCTTGTACTGCTCCTGGATGTTCTTGTACTCGTTCTTGAACCGATCACTGGTCGCGAAGAGGTTGCGGAAGTCGTCGGTGAGCTTGGAGTGCTCGGTGCGCAGAATGGACAGATCCTCGGTGCAGGTCTTCATGTTGTTGTTCTGCGTGGTCAGCTCCTCGATGCGTTGCTCCAGAGCCGTTTGCTGTTCGCGTGTGTCGCGAATCTCTTGCCGCAGATCCCTTACCGCCGCCTTCAGCTGCTCCTTGTCCTTGTTGAGCGATTCGTATTCCGCGGAGAGCTGATCGTGCAGGCACTGTAACGTCACCTGATCCTGCAGCGCATGCTTGTGCTCCTGCTGCAGCGAATCGATTTCCTTCAGCAGGGTATCCTTCTCGGCCGCCAGCTGCGAGTTGGCCAGCTGCAGGGCCACATGCTGCGTGTTCAACGACGTAATCTGGGAGCCCAAGGCAGCAACGTCAACGCTGAGCCGGGCATTTTCTGTCTGCAGCTGAGTGTTTGAGTCCTTGAGGCGCGTCAGTTCCGCGGACTCGCGGGCCGGGCTGAGACGCACCTTATGCTCGAACCGAAGCTCCTGGGAGGAAGGCTGCGTCGCAAACGAAGCGGCAGGAGCAGTCGCCTCTAGCTCGATGTTCTTTTCTACGGTGAATATCTCCTGGCGGTGGCATAGCACACACATGTCCGATTTTACGCCTCCGCCCTCTAAATCACCGTCGTCCTCCTCCCGTTGCTGTTCGCGCGTCACGTTTAGCATGATTTCACGCACCGTCTTGAAGGTTTCCGGATTGCGCACAAGTTTCTCCACCACATGCTCCACGTTCAGTTCGCCGGGCTCTTCGTCGGCAAGGCCGAGCTTTTCCAGGTTGTGTCGCACCTTCTTTGTCACTAGCGTTCCGGTAACGAGGTCATTGCGCAGTGTGCTTATCATCTCCTGGTCAATGTTGCGTTGCGAGGCCAGCTCCTGGTTCTGCTTCTCCAGCTCCACAAGCTTTAGCTGCACCTGCTCAGCCTCCTCGAGGGTTTTGGTCAGCCTGAGCAGCTCCTTGGCCTGGGCATCCAGTCGGTTGACGCTCTCGTCCAGCTGCACGGACTTTTGCTCGCTGCCCTCCTTCAGTTTGGACACCTCCTTGACCAAGCTGGCGTTCTCGCGCTCATAGGTCGAGACCTTGGCCTCGATCTCGTACAGCTTCTGGCGGGTCTGCTCGTATTGCTTGGACTTCTCCGTGTATTGCTCCAGCTCCTTGGCTTTGCTCTCGGCTAGCCGCTCCAGATCGTCGGCTCGACGCTGAATGCTCTCGTTTAGCGTCTGTATGCGCTGCTTCTCCTTGTTCAGCGTCTCCACATGCTGCTCGGCATCCGCCAGCTTTTGGCGATCAGTTTCGCGCTCAAGACTCTGGCGATCGTAGCTCTTCTGGCGACTGTCCACGGCGTCCTGCAGCTTCTTGTTCTCCTCCAGGGCGTTCTTGAAGACGCCTTCCAGCTCGACATTCTGCTGCGTCAGCCGCTGGACATTCTCCTGCATCTGTTCGATTTTTAGCGAGAGCTTCTTCTTTTCCTTCTCGAGCTCGAGCATCTTGCCGGAGGTCTCATGAAAGCTGCTCTCCTTCAGCTGCTCCAAGGCGGCCGTCAAGCGACGATTTTCCAGTTCCAGTTTGAGAGCACGCGTCTGGGCATTGTTCGTGAGCTGTTCGGACAGGCTGTTGTCGCCCGAGTTGCAGTCGTCTTCGTTGTCGGAGAAGGACTTGTCCAGCTCCTGCGTCGTATTGAGATTCTTAGCCACCAGCTGCAACTGAGCATTCTCCTCCAGCAGCTCCTCGAGCTTCGATCGGTCCACGTCCCGTTCCAGCGCCATATCGTTAAGCTTCTGCTTGTACTTAATAATCTCGGACTCCAGGGAGATGGCGTGCTCTGAACGCTTTCGATAGCGTTGGAGCTGCTCCTCCAGCATTTCCCTGGAAGAAAAATATAAAGCTTAAGTTATCAATCTACTTTTGGGTCTATTGGGAGAAAATACTTTGATTCCAGCAGCACGCGGTTATCCTCACGCAGCTCCTCTACGCGCGACTTGTAGAAGTCGGAATCGCCAAGCTTTTCACGATACTTTTGGACTTCCACTTCCAGGCGATCTGCACGCTCTGCACGCTCCCTTAGGATGTCCACCTCGTCGCGATAGGCAGACGCTCGCTTGGCCTCCGTAAACCATTCCTGGCTCTCTTGCCGCAGCTTGTCGAAGCGCGCCTTCTTGTCATCGAGCTCCTCGCGCAGCTCCAAGAGGTTCTCAGATTTTTCCTCACTGAAAAGGGGGATTAGCATTTCCGAAATAATTGAATATCTCTGACGACTTACAGCTCCTGTCGCAGCTTGCGGTTCTTCGACCTGAGATCTGCACACTCCACAGCCAAATGATTGCTCTCCGAGTTGGAGGACGACGAGGGCGTTGATGTTGCCGTTCCGTTGGACGGGGAGCGGGGCACACTCACGCCCTGGCCGCATTCCACAAGATTGTCGCCAGCGGCCATTTCGGGCTCCACGCAGGCCAGATCGATCCACTTGAGATACATAAGATCTCGCTCCTTGGTGAGTCGCAGGATGTGCGTGTACATGGTCTGCGGTGTCAGTCGTTCTACAGAATCCTCGGTGAGCACCAGGCTGTGACTGTCCGTCACCTGCTTGATCAACGCCACAATGGCATGCTGCGTCTCCAGATCCAGCTCCTTGATGCGGGCAATGAACAGCTCCTTGTTGGGACACTGCACGGCGGCTCCAAGGAGCAGCGTAAGCAGTGTCCGCATCTGGTCCAGCCCGCTTCTACTCTCCGGATGATGGCCCAAAGTGAAGGCATCGGGCAGGACAAGGATGGTCTGGCCAAGCTCCTCCTCGAACAAGGCTTTGAGATTCCGCACGATGCACTCAAAGTTCTTGGCCCTCGCAATGCTCAGCGACTTTCCATTAAGATCGGTCAGCTCGCTGGGATTGTTCTGCGGCTCCGGATCGATCTGCAGCCAAACGCTGTGGATTATGTGGCCATCGAGTAGGGAAGTATAGCCCGCGAGCAGTTCGGCCCGCGGCAGGCATGACTCCAGCTGTAACGGAAGAAATTACCAGTTTAAAACGAGCAGAATTCCACAAAGAACAGCGTGAGCGGGCGTGAATATGTATGTTTTTCAGCTGGACAAGAGCCCAGCACACAAATGAAGTCCATTACACTGCTCCTCCTGCGCCCGTGTCGTGGATACCGTAAGCCGTAAGCCGCCGTCTTGAGCAAGTTACAATGACCTTGGTTCTAGCGACTCTGCGAAAGCCCCATAACTACACACAGCTGGGGTCAACAGTATAGCAACGGGAAGTGGAGTTTGGGGGGTGAAGCCTTTTTAAAATTCAAATGTCTACCTAAATTGTTAACTATACTGAAATATCGAGAATTTAGCTTAATTATCAAATGTAAGTTTTTCTAATATTTACTAGTACTGTAGCTTTATAATTATGTTAGATATAAGCAAATAACTAGCTCAATTGAAAGCCAAAAAACTTAATAAAGTAATAGTACGTCAAAGAATAATCCCCTTTTTTTATGCAAACATTATTGGAAACAGGTTCATTCACCTCTAGCATATAACAACAAATTTAAATTTTAAATGTATATTTTGGTGATTTTTTATTCAGTAAAATTGAATTTAAGAGCAATAATAATTGCCAAGAAGCAACGATAATTTCCATGCTCAAATCGATTTTATGTTCTACGACACCTGTTCCCATTATGTTGACCTCAACTGTGTTTGTGTGTGTGTGTTTTTGTCATGTGCGAGTATGTGAGCAGGTTGTTCTCATGGCTGCTGTTGTTGTTTTTTTTTGTGCCTTTGTGTTTCCATATGTGCGCATGGGAATCGGCCACTTGAATTATTTATGCCAAGCACATAGACCCACTGGCGATGCAAATATCGAGCATGCTTATCCATGGGACAACTCACCCAAGAAACGAGTGCTCCATTTATGAATTCGTCAATTTCCATTGGCGTCGCCGTTGCCGTGCCAGCCATTGTTGTTGTTGTTGTTTCGGTGAGATGGACGGAATATGTAGGTCCTGGTGGTGTGTGCACGCTACTGCACCTGTCACGATGTGGCAGCTGGTGCACAGCGGCGTTTCCGAATTGCAAGCTGCTGCTTTTTTATTTTCCCAACAAATGTTGACCCGCAGCCTCCCAATAGTCATGCCAAGGACGGGGCATTTCCCGAGCCACCAATAACGCACATACGGAAAATCACAGTTAAATAAGCACTAGGAACGGCGGGACAGCACTTTTCGGAATGGGTTTAATAAATACGTTAACTACAAGCACTAAAATCGGCTACAAAAAATAGCGAAAATCACTTTTGGGAAGACGGCTGGAAAAGTTATTAAAATAAAAGCATAATTTGTATCGATATTTTTTCTAAAGATGATATATCACCATTTGTTGTGTGCATAAATATCGAAAGTGCGATATTTTTATATTTAATATTTTACAATACTTTTTGACAAGGGATAGCGTTAATGTAAAAAAATCTACACGCTTACAACAACAACGGTGTGGAAAGACCAATCGGTAAGTAAAATTCCGAATCGGTAAGTAAAAATGACCACTCACGATAGTATCGATATATGAAATATTTGGTGATGACTCCCCCTTGTCAACTAACCATAGCAACGACAGTGATGGGAGACGATCATGTAGCTAAGATCATAAATATTATTATTAACTATTTGTTGAAATATATCTTTAAATTAATTTGAATAAAATGTAAATAACAATAGTGCACTTAAAATTATTTATTCTAATAAAAATTTTATGCATATAAATATATATTTAAAAATAGCTAAATTTGGCTATAATATAGCTACGGGTCTTCCGATATCGACTTCGATAACATTCGCTTTCGAATGCAACCGAAATCGTTGGAATTTCAGTTTCAAAAGAAAGCTTTTGAAAAGAGAAGCGCTTGGCTCGCTCGTGTCGTGGACCGGAGGAGGATGCTGGGCTGACGAACGGATTATTCAACGCGCCGCAAAAATGGCAACGCTCGCGAACAAAGCCCAAACACCACGAAAGTCCAATTATTAAGAAATATTAGCGTGGAGTTTTGAATAAATCGAGTGTAAAAGTGTTGTTTTCAATTGGCGATACAAAAACGACGGGTGCCCAAGTGTCCCGACTTAATTTTCGACTGTCTATATATAGATCCTCTGTATAGGCAAGCACAATATTGCAAATAGGTTAAATATCTAACGTCTCGGAATGGGAAATCAGCCGGGAAAGCTGCACACGCATCCGCAGAGCGGTCGCCCCAAGAAGGCCGTTCACTGGAAGTCCGCAGGCAAGTAGAGACTCCAGATGGGAGTGCTCGAGTCCTCCTAGAAAAAGAAGGCTCCCCCGCTGCAAGTAGCGGATTCGGAAGGGGCCAGAGAACGGACACAGGCCCACATAGCTGAATAGCTGCTGGTGGGAGCGCTAGAAATGCTTCTATTTATAACCACTCGCACACACTCAGTGGTTGCCGTCTTGTCTTCGTCTGTTTGGCCCCAAAAGAAAGAAACTCACTACGTCAAAGTAATGTTGTGTTGTCGTCCGAACCACATCGGAAGAACCATTTATTATGTTTGAGATAAAATACGAAAGGCATCTTTGGAGTGCATCTTTTTGTAGGGATAAAATCCACGGTAGTATAGGCTACAGGTTTTTTAAAAGCCTACTTTTTTTACTGTATAGTCGGCATATTTTCAAACTTTTTTGAATATATTTTCTATTATTTAATTGTTTGAATAAAACATTTATTTTTGTGTGGCTGTTCTGTTATTCAGTTCGAACACTTTGAAATTTAGAAAATATCGTTATGTATAACTGGGAAAATTAAGAGTTTCTTTCCTTAAGTTTAAAGGTTAAAATTCTGAACTTGACTGTTATTTTTAAAAGTTTGAGCACATGCCATTTCGAATATACAATATACAATATAATATAATAAAACAATTTGCTTCGTTTATGATGCTAAAATTAATTCTAAGTCTTCAGAACTTATGAATAAAATACTAATGGAAAGTTTGTTACTTTAATATAAAATTAAATTTAAATTTCAAGTTAAACTTTCCAAATATCTCTCTTTACTCGAATCATTTTATGGTTTAGCGTAAAAAGCCCAAAGTTAGTTGTTTACTTTGAATACTCCGAATCAAATTGTGCTTCCAGAGCGACCCTCACCTCCCGGTCGACCCATCCTGACGCCGCTGGCGCAGCCAGAGCAACAGCCGGACGTGGTTAATCTGAGATGGGATCGACCGCTCCATGACGGCGGCTCTCCCATTACTGGCTACACGGTGGAGCATCGTCGCATGGGCTCGCCGCATTGGGTGCGGGCTACTCCCATTCCCGTGACGGGCTGTGATGTGTGCATCAGCGGCTTGGAGCCGGGATGGCGCTATCAGTTCCGCTGCTTTGCCGAGAACATTGTGGGTCGCTCCGATGCCAGCGAGCTATCGGATCCACTGACTGTAACACTCCAGCGGAACGCTATCACCGTGCCACGATTCATTGACGAACTGGAGGACATGAATGCCGTGGAGGACGAGCGCATAGAGTTTCGGGTGCGCATCCTAGGCGAGCCGCCGCCGGAGATCAATTGGTTCAAGGATGGCTACGAGATCTTTAGCAGTAGGCGCACTAAGATCGTCAACGACAACGAGGCCAGCGTCCTGGTGATCCACCAAGTGGCCCTTACGGATGAGGGAGAGATCAAGTGTACGGCCACCAACCGAGCGGGTCATGTTGTGACCAAGGCCCGTCTAATGGTTCAGGCCCCGCCCAAGATCCGACTGCCTCGCACCTATGAGGATGGACTGATCGTGGAGGCCGACGAGGTGCTGCGGCTCAAGGTGGGCGTGGCTGGGCAGCCGCCGCCGGCCATAACGTGGCTCCATGAGGGCGAGATCATCGCCCCAGGTGGACGCTTCGAGGTGAGTTCAAGGCCGAGCTCTAAGGTATACTAAACCCTATACGTTATCCTTTGCAGATCACCAACACCGAGAAGAACTCGCTGCTCAAGATCGACAATGTACTGCGCGAGGATCGGGGCGAGTATATGGTGCGGGCCTGGAACCGACTGGGCGAGGACAGCACCTCTTTTCTGGTCACAGTGACGGCCAGACCCAATCCGCCGGGAGTTCCCAAGCTGAACATGTCCTTCGGGAAATCTGCAACGCTCTCCTGGACAGCACCCCTCGACGATGGTGGCTGCAAGATCGGCAACTACATCGTCGAGTACTTCCGCGTGGGTTGGAATGTGTGGCTAAAGGCGGCCACCACCAGAGCCCTGACCACCACGCTGCACGATCTGATCGAGGGATCCGAGTACAAGTTCCGTGTCAAGGCGGAGAATCCCTATGGGCTCAGTGAGCCTTCGGGTGAATCGGAGCTGCTCTTCATACCGGATCCCAAGAGGGGAATAACCAAGCCCAAGTCAGCTACCAAGATAGCTGGCGAAGAGAAGGACAAGCCAAAGGGTGAGGGCGGTGCCGGGGCTGTGCAGGTTCCGCCCCGCCGGAAGACATTATCGCCACCGCGTCCGCAAGCGGACGCCTCCACGGGAATGTCCCCGAAACAGTCGCCCAGCGTGAAGCGGAAGCCCAAGCCGCAGCTCATCGACAACGAGCAGCTGCACCACGAGATGTCCTACGGCACCTCGGACCAGGCTCTGAAGATGGACGTGCGGAAGAGTCCGTCGCAGAGCAGTGCCGACTTGGCCGCCAAGTCCACGAGTGTGGATTCCAATCCCAAGTTGAACCTAACACTGGTCACCACCACTCTGGCTCCGTTGGAGAAATCGGAGCCACAGCCACGGTCGCCCAAGTCTCCAGCCTCGCCGCCTCTTAAGCTATTCAACATCAAGCCCTCAGCGGCGGCGAAGGATAACCCCAAGGCAAAGGATAAGTCACCAGTGCCGCCGCGACAACCACAACCATTGCCCACACCGCCCAAGGAGAAGCCGGAGAAGACGTCGCCCAATCGCAAGAGGAGCTTGAGTCCACCTAACAAGAGGCAACCGGTACCGCTTCGCAAGAGTCCTACGCCACCCGAACCCATGAAGGCAACAGCAGCCCTGCTGAGAAGCGCTGAACCCGTTCAGCTCGGAGTCAATCAGAACGTCAGACGGTTCTCCGGTCAGACGCTCAGTCCGGCCAGGAATGTGCCCACTCTGGCGCTTGCTGTGGCCTCCGGGGTAAGCGCTGTGATTGGCGAGAAGCTGCCAACCATTGAGATCAGTGCGCCTCCCACGCCGCAAGAGGAAGAGCCTCCCATGCCGGAGCCATCGCCATCTCCAGTGCCAGCTCCGATTGTGTCGCAGCCGATTTCAAGGCGGTCTTCCAGGTCGGCGGACAAGCATGACGATGTCCATACCAGCAATGAGTTCATGCTCGTCGTGTTCGATAAGAACAGCAAATTCAAGGATAAGGAC
The DNA here is from genome assembly GCA_008042675.1 of Drosophila seguyi. Lineage (NCBI taxonomy): Eukaryota > Metazoa > Arthropoda > Insecta > Diptera > Drosophilidae > Drosophila > Drosophila seguyi. Next base: position 17,313 of record VNJU01003969.1, read on the forward strand.
AGTGAGTATCTTAAGGGATTGGTGAAGAAAATCCCGCTCCTTGCTTTTATCTCAAAATGATATCCATCTTCCTCTCTCTCACCACGCAGAACAAGATTCCTTTGAGCTGGACCTGGAGGATGCCATTCAGCCGCCGCCCATCTCAATTTCGGCTCCGGATCTGGCCTTCCTAGAGTTCACCAACTTGCACACCACCTTTCCGCTGCGCCGCTCCGTCAGCTCCACGGAGCTGCTGTACGAGCGGGCCATGGCACGTTTCTACGAGGCCGTGGAGCTAGAGCAGGCTTCCAAGTCGCGCAAGGCATCGCAGGATAAGCTGGCGGCCGCCACTCCAGCTCCACGTGAACCACCGGCCAATCTGCGCAAGCGTCTTGGCTCCATTTCGGAGGCCGAGCGTGTGTCATTCGAGCGGAGGGCCGAGTTGCGACGCCAGTCGGCGGATATGGTTTCCATGGGACGCAAGTGGGACTCGAGGGAGAATGTCAACGAGTCGGGCAACCTAACGCGCCCGGGACAGCTACCCTTAGAGAAGCGACGGGATCTTAGGGAGTCGCAGGACCAGGAGGAACTGGAGCTGGAGGAAGAACATTTGACGGAGAGCACTGCCGACGATAGCGAGGATATGGATCTGGACTTTGACGATGACGATGCAGATGTGGCCCTGGAGTATCCGTCGCAGAAACAGAAGCAGCAGCTCCACCAGTTGCAGCAGCAATCCAGCAACGATCTCGGATCGGACTATACGGAGAGCACTGCTTCCTCGGAGCAGGACTCCATTGAGAAGTTCAAGATGGAGCTACTGGCCCGCACGCGCTCGCCCAGTCCCCGGGATCTGGAGACCTACCATCCGCGCACCATGGGCGCTGGCACCTTCACGCCCTACAGGGCGCCCACTCCGGAGCAGGCTGCCGTGGTGCTCACACGTCCAATGCCCTTGCCCAGTCCCGATTTCGTGCCCAAGCCAATCTTGAAGCGTTCCTCCAACGAACACGTCGAACAGTCAGCGGTGAGTCCCTTGCAGGCTGGAAATGGAAATGAATCTTCTGGAGGGGCCGCAGTACCGCCACCAATCGCTGCCGCTGCCCTCAGCAGTCCCAGCACCCTCAAAATGGACCTGGCCAAGGGCATCAAGTCGTTCTTCAGTCGCGACAAGCGCTCAGCCACCGAGAAGAATACGGAGGCCAACGAGGAGATATCCAATCCGCTGGAGAAGACCAATGCCGCTGCCATTGCAGCGGACTTAGAGGCCAAACGCAGGGCCAAGGAGGAGGAGGAGTTGCGCCGCAAGGAGGAGGAGCGCCTCATGGAAGAGGAGGCCCACGCCGCCGTCGATCACTACAGCGATCTGGTGCGCGAGGTGGGTAGCTCTCACCGGTATCACACGCCGCTCTACCTCGATCGCGATGAGCTGAAGCGGGCGGCTGCCAAGGCGGCGGCAGAGACCGATGAGGAGGACGTCCTCACTCACTCGGAGGAGCTAAAGAAACGTCTGGCCAGCGGTGGCAGCGGCGATGATATGTTCCTGGCTCCTCCGGTGGTCAGAGAGCGCCGCCTCTCCATCTCGGAACGCGAACAGTTGGTCCATGTCCGTGATGCATCCAGCAATCTGGCTCTTCATCGCTCCCCGGACAAGGCTGAGACGGAGCAAGAGCAGGAGCGGGAGCAGCACGTGTCCCAGAACGAGGAATACCTGCCTGATGAGGAGCCAGAGTACCCCACTGTGCTGGTGGTGCCGCCGCCCAAATCAAAGAAAAAGGGCGAATCGGAGACTGAGAGTGTCATGAGCGAGATGGTGGAGGCTCGTCCCGATGCCAGGGGACGAACACGCCTCGTGAAGGTCAAGCGAGTGATAAGGCGGCGCGTTCCGTCCAGCACACGATCGCGTGACACCTCCCTAAGCAGACCGCCACTACCCACTGGAACCGAGACATCGGCCCTGGTTCTCTCCACCGCCGACAGGGAGCTGCTGGAGAAGACAGCCGCTCTGGCCATTCTTCAGTCGGAGGAGCAGACCCACGAGAAGGTCCGCTCGGCTCTGAGCTACGCCACCGATCTGGTGCTCTTTCTGGTCGCCTGCTATGTGTACTTGTTCAAGGACGCCCGCTTGGTGCTGCCCATCCTGGGTCTGATCATCTACCGCCAGCTGGGCGATGCCCTGCGCGGTTGTGTGCCCAACTGGCTGCGTCGCCGGCTGAATGGGAACGAGGGCAGTTAGACAATTGGACCAGAATCCCGGCCCCGTCCCCTTTGCTCAATACTCACATGCGTTTATCGGTTAAGTTAGTTTTTATTACATTGCATACGACTTATTTATACGTCTTAAGTAAGTAAAGTTGAAGGCATCCATCTATCTTTCATCTATCTTCTGCATACCCATCCCCATCCTCCATCATCGTATCCTTGAAATTTGCATACGTAAATCCTTGGCCAGATTTTTGTTTCGTGGTACTTCCTCAAGGCTTACTTTTCAATTCTTTAAGTACTTAATATTTATTTCAATTAGAATTTGATGTCTTACCGGAAAAAGAATCAGAAGAATATATCCTAAAATATATATTAACCATTAATCATTTAGCAATCATTAAATTGTTACCCTTTGCTTGCTTAACATTTTCCCCTTTTGTCGAAATTAATCCCAGCGAGAAAATTAAGTTTATATTTGAAGGACATCTTCATAAGATTCCCTATATTTCCTGCCCACAATTTATTTTGCTTTGTGTATGTATGTGGAGCTGGAGCTATGTGAAGTCCTCATGTTATGAAGTGTTCGTTTGCGCGGTTCTCTGTGGTTTCCATCATCCGGATTGTTGGTGATTCACTTTGAAAATAAAAAGCTTAGCGTGTTATAAATTCGTATATATGGAGAGTGCTTTCTTTGGCCAAGTTCTTGACTTGTTTGCCCATCCGCCGGCGACTTCCGTGGGGGATTTGAAAGTGGGTAAAGCCATAAACAGATCGAAGAAGCGCTCTCTTATCGCGGTGACGACAGTTGTCAACAACAAGAGATGCTGCTGCGCCAAATGCCGGCGACTATCGCTATCAGCAGATAATAAACCGCGGGCGGGACATATAAAAGCCTTTGCCAGTTCCGCTTACCTAGCATCTTTTTCCGTCATGGCTTTTGCTTTGGGCTGGCTCTTCCTGATCACTCTGGCCTTAGGATCCACTTTGGCCCTGGCAGTGGCTCCGCAACCTGACAGTGCCATCGGGAGCCTTAACCCTCAGCCGCCGCTGATTGCTACCTTGGCTCCACCACCCACGTTGTCACAGGATCTGGACGAAATCCAGCGCTTAATTCAGTTCAAACCCTTGAATCAGCTAATAGTGCGTTACCTCATCAACGATGCCCAGTTTCAGGCCTTCGTGAGGATCATCAATAGCAACTCGGCTGTCATAGCGCGATGGCGTCTCCGTTCCCAGCCGGAGATCATCCTGTTTCAGCAGTGGGTCAACCAGCAGCTCCTGGCTTCAGGCGGCGCCTTCGAGATGGAGGAACAAAAGCTGAAAGTGACCTTATTGAACCAGTTCCCCTATTGGTCCGGCACTGTTTTCGGATGGCAAGGATTTCTCAACGAGGCGCAGCTCTACTTCCCTCTGTACGCCATCCGAGCTCACATCGATGGCAAGGTGCTGCAGCAGGGAATCTTTGCTCAGTTCTGGGCACGAGTTCAGGGCCTCCAAGTGGTCTACGAACGCTGGTTGGCCTTGGTTGAAACTTCCCAGGTGGTAGCTGAACTTCAGACGGCTGGCATCGATACGGTCCAGTTGGATGGCATCATTCGCGAGCTCTTCGGCTGGAATGTGGTCAATGCAACCGCAACAGTTGCGTCTGCAAGTCCCGGGGCTCCCACTATCATTCCGGGAGTAGTGCTGCCTCCGGCATACGTTGATCCTGTGATTGTTGCCTAGGTTGCTAAAATCAATCAGTGATGGGACACCAAGGCAGGACACTATACAATATACGAAATAAAAATATGGCTACAGGCCTCGAATGGTTAATTCCATAAGCGATTAATTAATGGTATTTTAAAGAGCAACAATTAAATTATAAACATCCAGAAGTTATTAATAAATATCTTTCCATTCCTGTCAATATAGCTACATTGTATATTTGGATAATGTTTAGTTAAGACCGAAGTCTTTAACAAACAAATGGGCACTAATCTAATCTACGTCGTTAAACGATGGACTGCACATCGTATTCGGGGAAAAACCGCTCAGAACTTGAGTTTGCCTAGCGTTTCGGAGACTTTTTTGGCATTGGCTGGCTTCTTCCTGCTGTCCTTAATGGGCGCCACAGCGACCTTGGGCTTCTTCACTACCATGTCCTTGTGCAGCGTCTTCAGACTAGCATCCAGCTTCTCTTGCTTATCCTTAACGGATTCCTTGATCTGGAAATCAAGCTTATGAGTCGAGGCTTCGCTTCTTGAAGTCTTTGCCACACTCACCTGCTTAAGCTTGCCCTGGACTTCTTTGGGCTTCTTTCCCTTGCCCTTGTTGCTGTTTGCCACCTTGAACACATTCTTAGCCTTCTTGGACTTGTTAAGCGGAGTCTTGGGCTTGCTAGCACCCGGAGCCACCTTCTTGTTGTTCGCCTTGTTCCGACCCATCTGAAAGTAGGGACAGAGAGAGACTGATTTGACTTGCTTGAAAGCTACAACTTTATTTATCAAACATCAAACACATTTCACTTTGCTAGCTGCATTTTTTAAATCAGAGTCGAGCTCGTCATCCTGCTGCGCGCATCGCTTTCTCGTGAGCAGCTCCTCCTTGGATGTGGTCAATAGGTGGTGGGATAATCGAAAGGAAACCCTGTACATATCCTTGTTCGGCGCCACATTCCGTACAAAGCTAATGTTCTGGAGGAGACTGTCATCTAGAGTGGCTCCCAAATGCTTCTCTGCGAGCTCCTTCACCAGGGCTTTGGTGTTTTCACCCTTGGCAAAGGAGTAAACATGAACGGTAGGATAGACTACATTCTCTGGCAACTCAGCCAGATCCTCAACTGTGTAGAGACCACGGAAGGCGTCCAGGAACTCCACAGCCAAGGCGGGCAGATTCATTGTTATATGGATGGCATAGGACGAAGAGTCTGTCGTAAGCAGACGCTTTAGGAGATCCTCGCGCAGCTCTTCTACAATAAACTGCCGACCATCCTTGTTGAACATCTTGATCTGGGCCAGGCACTTGTTCCTTTTCGAATTGTGCTGCAGCCAGTGAAAGCTCACAGGATTCAGGTCGTTGGCCAGGACATGGCAGCGCTTCTTGGCCGCCGGAACACTGAACGGACCTACGCCGGCGAAGACGTCGTAGAGAACGTCGCCGGAGTGCAACATTTTAACGATGCGTTCATGCTCTGTGGAGAGACGCGGATTCCAGTACACCTTGGAGAAGTCAAACTCGAAAGGCACGCCGTTTTCTTTGGTCTCCACCTGATACTCCGCCTCGCCGCAGATTAGCTCCAGCTGGAAGTTACGGTAGGTGTTGTCAATGCTTGCCGCCTTGTTGACCACCGTCCGGCAGTTGGGCAGCTTGTCGCGCAGCACCTGGCCGATTAGCTGTTTATACGGCAGCAGGTGATCCCGGAGGTTCAGGTGAGCGATATGGCCGATGCGGGAGTAGGAGGTGAGACCTTCCTCCTCGGCGGGCAGAACACTTTTTAGGATCTCGCTGGCACTCCAGTTCTCGTAGCCCAGCTCGAGTTCTGCAAAGGAGAAATGCTCCTGCGTTACTTTCTGCTTTTGTAGCTCTTCTGTGGGCAGGGATTCCCAGCTCTTGACGGGCGTGGGATGTAGCAGGATCTCCCGGGACCGGTCCACAGCGCGCACAGGATGTAGGTGCTCCATTTTGAGAAGCAGTTTCTTAACCAACGGCATCACACGCTGCACCTGCGACTCGGGTAGCCGTAATCTCGGCACTTGTACACTCTTCCGGAAGAGATCCCGCTGTAGCTCCTGCATGCCACGTACCGCGGCGGGCGGCTGCAGATCCTGGCAATCCATATTCCGAAAATAGTGACGTAAACGAGTGGCTAAAATCGTTATTCGTGGTACCTTCAATTGGGCCACCATAAACATTCAAAACACGTGTATTCAATTACTTGTTTTTACAGTGTTTTTTCTGCGCGTGGAGAATACGACGATGATTTGGAACAAACCAGCAGTGAGTGGAGCGCTTGGAGATCCCCTAAAGTTCAATCAATCTTTAAATATACCTCAATAAGTTGCCAAATTATCGGGTATATCCACAAGATCCGTAAAAGCCAAACAAATATTAATATGTCGATATTTTTTCTAAAGATGATATATTTATATCACGATTTTTTTTTTGTTTGCCCAAATATTGAAATTGCGATATTTTTATTTGATGTATTACGATATTTTTTGTCAAGCCGAAGAATTCTAGTGCCCAATACCAATACATGAAAGACTGTGAATGCAAAAGCCCGCAAGAAAGATGGATGAAAAGTTTTTGATGCATAGTCAAATTTTGTAATACATTAAAAAAACTTAATTCTATAACTTTATTTTCTGTATCAAATGTAAACAATGCCCTTCTGCAGTATTCCTTTTAAAATATATTTTTTAATGTAATATAAACACAATAAATAATAACAATATTTCTATTTTCTTGTGCTTTTATTTTGATCAAAAACATATGTTTTATATAAAAACATATATTTTTTTAAATATTCGACAACTCTACAAACATATGCAGTGAAAACAGTGTGACCGCCTAACGACCGTTAATCTATACTAAATAGGTCATAAGAAAAATACCGAAAAATGTAAAATTATAGCAATCACAATTAAAGCAAATCTATAAATTTATTTATTAGGTATTCAATTAGTAAAATTATAGATTATAGATTATTTAACTTAAAAATTCAGGTAAGCAATTTTAAGATATTTCAAAACTATTTAAAAATATTTTTATTTTGTACTAAGCATTTAAATATTCGTTTTTAACTATATATTCTTTAAAAAAGTAACAAAAATAATTTATTTATTATAATTGCAGTAAGAACACACTAGAAAATAGTTTAAACTCAAATATGATTCAAAAACCTATAAATTTAACGTATTAAAAGATTCTGAAGTCAATTAAATTCGTAATTTTAGTCACATTTTATGTTTTATTTAAAAACAAAAGGTCAATTATATAGTTTTGGTGATTAATCATTACACAGATTAGCTTTTATAGCATACAAATTATGCACATTCGCCTAAGATTCTTTTACATATCGTTTCAAAAATATGCTGCATCCTGTGTCTTTTTTATTCGAGCGAATACACATCATATTTATGCCATTAACATATATATATAAATAATATATCAATCGATGTGCGCGAAGAAAACTTTTAGGCTTAACTTGAATCGATTTACAATTTGTGCAAGTGTATCCAAGGCTCCTCCTGCTTCAAAATGGACCCAGCAGGCAGGTACCAGTACATATTTGGGATGAGTACTACGTACAAAAGCCGATTTATTATTTAATTTTCATCGTAGTTGTTGTCGTGGATCGTTTAATGTACACGTATATAACTATCTTTAGCGTGGCAGAAACATACAAGTATAACAGTTAAAGTGGGGGGCAAACCGAAAAATATAAACACCGGCGGCACTGAGCAATTTTAGCAAGTTAGAGTTAGATTAAGGGAAGCCTGGGCTCGTTCCACCTGCCTCCGTCGCGTGGAATCCAAATGACATTACTACAATTAAATAAATAAAGGCAAAACGCTTGCTTAAAGTAATTACACCACGGAACTGCCATCGAACCGAGCAGGATCAACCGCCGTATCTTATCGCCGGTAGCGCCCCAAGTACGCCCTGCAGTTGGGGCACGAGTGATGGACGTCCATGCAGTCATCAATGCAGCAAGGTATTAGACAGCATCCCAACCAGCAGCTGCAGAAGGAACGAGATCAGGATCAGCATCAGTGATTCCAGAAAGTAATATGGGACAAACTCACCCGAACAAGGCAATCAAAAATCCAGACAAATAGGCAATCATTCCGGGTTCGGTGCGCGTGGTTGTCTCAATCTCGGCGTGACACGACGGACAGATCATGTGTGTCGAGGATCGGCTAATAGGCACTAATGTAGTCACTATGGTTGTATTGGTGGTGGCGGGCGCCACTACGGGCGTGTACGGGCCCACGGGCTTGACGCCGCCCACCGCCTCCTGATATGATGGCGGCGCCGACGGTGGCGGCACATAAGTGAACTGCGGCGGAGCACTGCCCGGCTTACTCATTATGGCTTAGGCTTGAGCTTGCGCTACTAAATGCACTGACGGTTAAGTATAAGCTGGAAATAGAAAATATATTTAATAGGTTTTTTGAATATTTCGTTTTTAAGGTTTAGACTATAAATGTTGCTCAGAGAAACAAAGCCTTTTAGAGTTCAGCCCTCAGGAGAAGTAAAAAAGAAGAAAAAGGTCGCCCGAGCCATACGTTTTACCATTATTTAATAATATAATAGCTCCCAAGTGGTTTAATCATTTAATTCTCATTCTGCTTGATGTATTTTGTGTTTTTTTTTAGAGTTTTTAATCGTTGAACCAAAATTTAGGGTACATATTTCACGAAAAAATGAGTTCAGAAAGGTAAACAACCAGCAACGAATGAATTCGATTTAAAAAACGTTGGCTGAAAATAGCACAGAGCCCAATAGCCAGCGTCCACGGCGACTCTATGAGTCACGCCCATTCTGTTTTTTTTTTTTTTTTTTGTGTATTTGGCACGCATCCGAATTTTTTAGAGAACGAAGCGCGATTGCGATCTTTTAGAGAGACATCAAAACATGCTCCAAATAGTTACATCCCAAGTCAGTACACTCAAAGGAAAATGAGACTATTTAAAATTCAGTTTATAGGATAGGGAATTATCCATAAAATTTCCTAATTTATTCTAAATTATTCTAATAATTAATACATGGTCTTAAGAAATTAATTACAGATTTTTCGATTGGTTGCTCATTAAAGTTGTTTTAATAATACGAAAAAATCACCTCTAAAAATTAACTTTGTATGTGCCCAAATTATTCTTTAAGTTTCCCTCAGTGTATTATCATATATGTATATAAATAAGGGGCAGAGCTCAATAACGCGATGGCGGTCACATGGCAATTAGCAATTGAAATTCCACTGAGGGAGTGGAGTACACAGTACATCCATCCATCTAACCAATTGGGAGCAACAATCGGAGTTTGTCACTGACGGAAGCCCCTCGAAATGATATGTGGAAATGGTTTTATCTTTAACATATTTCGACAACTGAATCAGACTAGAGACTTCCATTGACTTATTCCTGTGGACAATGACCTACACCCCATCCGAACAACGCCAACTTTCACCATTCACTCGTGCAGGGAGGCTTGCATTGCTGCTTCGTGCGACGATATCCATAGTTGCAGCCGGAAGTGTGGAGAACCAGATGCTGGTCTCGACATGGCCAGAACGCCAACAACAAGCGGCTGAAAAGCAGCTGCACTTGGCGGAAATAACTACAGATAGCTCACCACAGATACGAAATACGCCAAGTGGGCGACATGCATGCACCGATCGAGAGCTTCCATGAATCAACTTTGATTCGGTTTTTACTCGTTCAAAGCGAAATCGCTAATGGAATTAGCATCTGAGCGAGGTTTTTCTTAATTTTCATCACTTGGCAGACGAATTTTAGGCGTAATATAAACTGCGTAATGATAAACAGCGACTACAAAACTTCTCAAAGGCACATATCACTCAATCCCATCCATTCTACGTTTGTGCAACCGCAGAGCTTACGTCAGGCGAAAAGACTTTGCCTCTGTATTGTATCTGAGAGCTTGGAAATCTGAATCTTTGCTTGGGAAATGCGATAGTCTCGCTTAGTCTAGCTCAAGTATTTAAATCATAAAGCTTGCACCACGACGACTTTAACAAACTCATTTAGGTAGCTAAAATGTATTATTTATATCTGTTGTGCGTTCTGAGACTGGGTTTGCTTTTCATGGTTGACGTTAGTCAAATTATCTTATCAATTTGTGGGTTATATTACGCTGAGAAGCTTACCGAGATTTGTTTTGACAATAATTGCGAAAAACAAATGTAAACAATTGCAAAAATACCTTATCTTATCTGGAGTCAAGAAACTTTATTTATTCTATAAATATTTTTCCTTATAAATGCCAAATATGATCTTAAATTGATCTTGCAAGCTAAGATAATATGTTTATATATTGACAAAATTTACTATTAAACTGATATTACCCTCCAAGAGGGTATACTAAATTAGAATTCAGCTGTGTATGCTCTGTGAGTAGCGTACAAGGTCTATCTGCCTGCTGTCCAAAGCTTATTTCAATCAGAAGAGATTTGCAACAACAAAAAATAATAATAATAATAAAGCGCCTTAATATGTATTTAATTTTAGCGTCTGTGTTAATTTCCAAACAGCAAAAAGGAATATGTAAATGCCATGTGAATCGAGTTTTAATCCCCGAGGGTGGTATTTATTTACCCAAATTGCCGTAAACACAATTTGACAAACAAGAAAAGAGAATAATTGCAGACATTCCGTGGCAAATTGAAGGAAAAATGAAGGAAAATGTAATGATAATTGGTTGAAAATTGCTACAATTACTGGAATTTCATTGGAATGTTTATAATGCGCAAGCCCATCTGACCTATGATCTTTTAAAAATCTCAGCTAATACATACGTTAAGTGTATTTTTGGGAGCTGATAATGGAAGAATTATTGTTTTAATAACAAAACGAATAAAAAATAGTTTTTCGTAAAAAAAAACACTTTTGAATAACAAAACTAGGTACTCTACACTCAGCAAGTGGCTAGTGCAAAAAAGCACTTTCAAATTACGAAAATATAATTTTATATTTGTGAAATAGGTCCCATGTTGATAATTTCAGTAAAGTTAATCCCTTTGACACCTTGAAACCTCATCGTTTGAACTGTTTTCTGGAAACAGAACCTGCCCGACTTCTCTTATAACGGTGATGATGATGTTTCCAATGATGTGTACATCGCGTGTGCTCTGTGTGTTTGTGTGTGTAATATCTTCACACCAGATGTTTTTGGTCGATGCCACAGATGACGTAGTCGCGCCAAAAATAGACGCACTTGTGGGCGGGAAGGACGCTCGCGGGGGCGGATGGTGGAGGGGAAAACAAGAGCAGAGGTGTGATGGCGGTTTACAGGTGTGTGTGTGTGTGTGCCAGTCCAAATGAGGCTGCGTTGTGTCGCAATTGTTGCTTTTGCAATGAAATCCTTGCACTTTTGAGCTCACTTTACACTTAAAGGACACCATTTACTACTGTCACAAATACACGCACACCGAACCGTGACGCCAGCAGCCAATTTAATTTGCGCTAATTTTTAATGGATATTTTCGTTCGAAACCGTACACGCACACAGCTACATACACAGGAATTATATTTTCTTGAAAGATCAAATCAAGAGATTTATCTTGCCAAGACCGTCGTTTTTTTAGCTGCCCTTTTTAGCCGTTTTTACGGCCTTGATACACCTGCGCATAGAAATTCTTGCGATCGTTACCTCAAATATTTTAAGCGAGAGCGAAACGTTATAATAATAATATAATAATCGTGTGACCGTGCTCAGTAAGTTAAAAATTAATGCAACCGCGAGGGGAAAAATACCGATGTTATAATTATCGATGTATTGCTCCAACACAGTCGATAGCATTCAACAAAAATGACCATCCCTAATAGCAGCAAAACAAAGTTTACGCCGGAAATTCGGGAATTGCTGCCCGTGCGGGAGCACAGGTGCGATAGATGCCCCAATCTGGTGTTCGGCAACCAGAGCCACTACCAGCTCCACCTGCGCCAGCGCCACAAGGTGGTCATACCGCCCGAACCAAGCGGAAAAGTAACCGAATTTCACTGTCCCGTGGAAAAGTGCATCTACCATGAGGACATCAAGGGAGCCCGGAGCTTCAGCAGCTTGCGCCTGCTGCGTCAGCACTACCAGAAAAGTCATCTGGACAAGAAGTTCAAGTGCCAAGAATGCGGCGAAAAGTTCCTGCTGCAGCGGCACCTGGAGAAACACCAGTGCTCCGAGCACAAGTGTCCCGTCTGCGAGTTGACCTACAACAGCAAGGCGGGTCTGAGGACGCACATGCGGCGCAAGAACCACATCGTTGATGAGGAGAAATTGGAAAAGGTGGCCATACCTTCGTTGGCCACATGGAAGAAGCAAAATCCGCAGCCTGAAACGCAGCGCGCGGAGTCCGAACTACCCACAACTGAGGTGTGCACTGAGACACCGGTGGAGGAGCCAGAGGAGCATATTCTTTGCTTTCTGCCCATTGTGGACGTTGAGTACTCGAATATGCAGCTGCAGTCAGAAAAGCTGGACATGGAGACCCAAACGGAGGAGGTTGACGACCTGGAGGATATCAAGAACGAGGTACTGGCGCCCTTGCTTCGAGATATTCAAACCCAAACGCCCGATACCCGCGGAGAGATAGGAACGATGACGGACGACTTTCCCGACGAGCTACAGCCCGTGGAAGAGCTACATCAGCAGCAGCAGCAGACTAACTCAGCGCCAGTTGAGAGCAGTTTTCCCTCCTATCCCGAAAATGAGCCCCTGTTTGGCCTGCAAACATCCGCCCATATGTATACCCAGACCTGCGATGAGCTGTTCGAGGAGCTCGGGCTGTCGCACATTCAAACGCAGACCCACTGGCCGGATGGTCTCTACAATACGCAGCACACGCAGACCTGCGACGAAATGCTGGACGAACTGGAGTTCCTGGAGAACTTTCAGTCGACGTACACGCAAACCAAATGGCTGGACTGGCAGGAGAACGGGGAGGAAGGCAGTTAGACTCTTGTATTCCACGAATATATATTTAAAATATGAAATAGAAAAATAAGGGTACATTTGCTCTATAAAAATCATAAAGCAATTGTTATAAAGCCATTTATAATACAAAAGTTATTGTAATAATAAGTCACTGTTTTGTTCATTAATCTAAGCAGACTTTGTAGCGAGGTCAGTTGGTTGTTTTCCTAAGACGAGCCTTCTACTTGACCAGTAGCAACTCGGAGCATTGGAAGAAACAGTAGCTGCAGAAGCACAGAGCCATGTAATTGCCCACGCCGCTTAGGTAGGCGCCGCGCATTAGAAAGTCGCCAATCTCCTGTCCGCCAATAAAGTAGACATTAGAGAAGGCGGCCGGGATGAAGAGCTGCGTGGCCAGAATGGCGTAGAGCCGCTGGGCGCCGACTTCACCCAGATGGCGCTGCGTCCAACGCTGATACCCCGGCATGGAAGTCAGCGCCTTAAAGATTTTCTCCGCAGCCAGGCAGAGGAAGTTAAGGATGCTCCAGATGAGCACGTAGGTGTAGCAGCCATGCCATACAAACACAAACGCAAAGGTCAATGCGGTGGCTCCCAACTTAGCTGCTGGCGAGGAACGCCGTGTGCACAGCTCGGCGTAGATATGCTGGAAGAGAAATTCGTAGAGTCCCTCATCGAAGTACTTCCACATGTCCGAGTAGAAGTGGATGCGTCCAATGCAGCGCGGTCTCTTCGGAGCCGGAATTCCGTCCTGCAGAGCGAAGGTGATTCCCAGGCCGTAGGTGATCACGTAGTACAGAAAGAAGAACTGACCCATAAAGTAGCCCGCGGAGTGCTGCCAGAACACCGAATCCATCAACTCCACCATGTGTACGTCCCGCGACATGTAGTGTATGTAGAAGTAGTGGAGGGCGCACTGCAACGCAAGCCACCAAAACGCACTACGCAGCACGCCGCCAGCGAATCCCAGCCAGTCCTGCTGCTCATTCTTTCGCCTGAGGGAAAATCTCTGGTAGCTGATGATAGGTCCGTAGGTCAGACAGGGAAAGTACATGGCATAGCCCAGGTACTGGATGAGGCTGTACCGCTCTTGGTGCTCCTTCTGGGCACCCATCTTGGAGAGCGCATAGCTGCAGCCGCGCAGAACGCTCCAGGACATGGTGACTATGACCATAACATACTCCGTGTAGCCCACACGTTGCGTCCACCAGGCGTTTTTCTGCATCAAGTTAATGCACAGTATCCAGCCGGCGGAGAGGAGCCACACGGTGAGCTTGGAGCTGCTACACAGGGACACCAGATAGTAGCTACCTATCAGCAGGGCTAGAACGCATCCCGATGTCCAGTCGATGGTAAAGCCCAAGGCCAGGGCACACACCACAGCGAAACCGTGACACTGAAACCTAGGCCACTTGCTACGGATAATTCCCTGGACGATCGCATGGAGCAGGTAGAACGGCCAGAATTTTGCAATGAAGTCTCCAAAGTTCTCCAGTTCGTCATTGCTGTCATCACGCCGGCGCTCGGCGACGGGATAGAGGCTCCAGCCTTTGGGGAACTGGAACTTGGCCTCTGCAGATATGATATCCCTCAGGCCATAGATCTTGCCCAGCCCAATCGTTATGTAGGCAATGTAGACACCAAAATAGATCACTATCTCGCACCGGCTCAGCAGAGATCGCTTGATCTTGGACATTTTTTGGCCGCCACCCGACGACTCTGACACTTCATACCCGGTAGAAATTGAGCTAGAGATGTGAGCAATCCTCAAAAATATCGATATTTCTTTATCACTTCCGGTAGAAGGAAAGACAGTTTTGAGGGAGAGGGACAGGATCCTTAACAATTGTTTTTACAGGATTTTTTTTTCAACATTTTTGTAGAATAATCGCCCAATCTATGTTTTTCAAAGATCCCAAAACGAGGAAACAGTATCTTTACAGGTTTTTTGGAAAACTAAAAAAACTACACATCGTCGGGGATAAATAACCTGTTTTGGTTTTATTAATTTATTCATAATTCTCAAATTATGAAGCTGAGAACAATAATGAGACGTTACAAGCTTAATTTATGTTTATACTAATGGTATCTACAAGTAGATGTCTAAATAACTACCTCTATCGTAGCTTCTGCTCCGCTATTATTAATGCCATATTGGTTTAGTTAAAGGTTAAACTACCTCGAGCTATTCTTGAGGGAACAATGGTTGAACGCAGACGCATGAACTCTTAATATATAGCTCCTTAGGGGGTGTATCTTATCAGAGAATCGGTGGCGGTCTTCTCCTCCTAGTTTAGCATGTCATCGTAGTCGTCGTGCCGTTCCTTCTTAACCTTCCGATCCTCGTTCGTCATACGTCGCTGCAGGTGGCGCCACAGCGTGCTCTTGGGGATCTCGAACAGGTTGGCTGCGTGGTTCTGCGACATGCCCTCGTTGACGCAGGCATGCACCGCCTTAGCCAGCTTGTCGCGCAGCTCGTCCTTCGGTGTCGTGTCTCGCCGGCGGCAGGATACAAAGTTTGGCAGGCGGCCCTGAGCCGACAGACGCACCTTGTGACGGTGCAGCGTGGACATGGGTATGCGAAGATCCTGGCTAATGTTTTTCAATGAGTCGCCGGTCTTCAGGCGCTCGTAAGCCTCCAGAAGCGATGGCCTTTCGCGATTGCTGCGCATATAAGCGGGATTGGTGCGCACGCGACGCCACAGGACCGTCTTGGAGATATCGAAGCGGTCGGCGGCCTTCTGCAGGCTTAGCCCCTCGATGATCACAGCGTCCGCTGCTAGATCCAAGGCGTCATTGATATCATCCTTTACCTCGCGCTTAAGCGATCCATACTGTTCTTGGCGATGGGACTTGGCTGGCTGGCGCTTGACGGCCTTCGGATTGTGCGGACGACGTACACGCGGCTTCCCCCCGCCGCCCAGCTTGCGCGGCTTTATGTCCAGGATATCCTCCTCGTCAACCAGATCCTCGTGCGAGTTGTCGTCTTCGTCCATTTCGGCGGCTGCATTGAGCTCAATTAGCGGATCGGATTGAGCGTACTCCTCCTCCATTATCTGTGTGTCTGGCTCTTCGGGCTCGTCAGCTATGTCCTCTTCCACATCGTCGTCCGCAAGCTCTGCGGTCTCCTGCGCGTTGCCCCGAGTCTCTATCTTCTGCAAACTGGTTGCAGACTGAGTGATGGTGAAGGTGCCTGTGTTCTCGGTGAGAATGAACTGGCTGCCGTTCGTGTTGCCGTCCATATGTTCGATGGAATACGTGATCTTCGGTGCATCATAGACGTCCAAGTACTCCAGCGGACGACTGGTCTCGGCCAGAACAGTGGTCGGCACGGCAACCATTGGCTGCTCGCCCTCTTCCTCCTCTCCCTCGTCCAGCAGCTCGGCCTGGGCGATCTGCAGGCCAGTTATCGACTTGGCCGTCTCTACGGCCAGTGATCCGTTTTCTGGATCGGCACTGGGAGAACTGACAGTTGGGTTGCACTCGAAACTTATGGCCGACTTGATGCCAAGCAGGTTGATGGCCTCGAGAAACTCGGACAGGGAGGCGGACGACAGGCTCGTCTCGCCCATGTAGATGAAGGACATCATGCTCTCGAGCAGCTCGCCGCGTATGTCGGGCAGGATGATGGTGGCCTCCTGGCCCGGCGGCACGTCCACCAGGATGTTCCGCATCAAGTCGCTGCAGGTGCTCAGCACGAAGAGGTGGGCGCGCACCCGTGTTCCGTCCCTGGAGGCCAGGACCACCTCACAGGTTTGGTTGTCGTTGCGCAGCGAGCGCTGTATCTCCATCAGCGTGGTCGAGTGGCCCATCCACTTCAGGTGATTCTGCAAACGTTTCCAAGGCGTTAGATGCTCCTGATCTCGGGGAAAACAATTCCACGTTCCACTTACCATTTTGTTGTGTTTTGTTTTCCAATTGATTTCCACAGTCCTCTTAAAGTTCAATTCACGCAATTCCAAACGCGACGCGAAGCTAGAGTGACATTGGGTTGCTAGGGTTGTCGAGTGCCCATAAGGACTTGGTATTTTTTTGGCTTTGATTATTTATTAAATTTTCTTAAAATTGCTTGTTAAGAATTGTTGTATAAAAGAAATATCAAGAAATACTTATTAACTTAATCTTTACATTTATTGCAGCCAAATTCATTATTAAAAATTATTTAATTTGAGCTTGGTTAATTTTTTTGGTATTTTCCGCCCCATTTTCGGTACAATGAAATCTCAACCAGGGTTCCCGAATGCGTTCCAGATTCACGCTTGCGCCAGCCCTGGCAGGGACTACAACAACAATATTGACATTTTGGCATTACATAAATTGTCAAAAACGAAGTGCAATTGTTGAATTCCTATTAAACAATTCGTACGAATGGCGGCCTTAATCAGGAATCTGGGTGCCCGGGCCGCTGTCGCCGCTCTGTCGGCCAAACATGGTGGGTAAACGTCGCGTATCGAGTGCTCCAATTGATTATTTCCTAACCCTTTAATATTTAGTGGTGCCCGCTGCAGGCTCAGCTGCTCTGCGAATGTCCAGCACGGCGCCTGTGGATACCAAGAAGGCGGATAAGCGTAAGTTATGGTTTGCCTACCTCCTGGAGCTATCTAAATTCTAGATATTGTCCCTCGACAGCAACTGTCCGCAAGCCAGATGCCGCCGCCCGCACTAGTCTTTCCGATTTCGGGCGCTATGTGGCCGAGTGCCTGCCAAAGTACGTGCAGAAGGTTCAGCTGACCGCCGGCGATGAGCTGGAGGTTCTGATCGCTCCGGACGGCGTTGTGCCGGTGCTGCAGTTCCTTAAGGACCATCATCAGGCGCAGTTCACCAATTTGGTAGATATTGCCGGCGTGGATGTGCCCTGCCGCAAGAACCGCTTCGAAGTGGTCTACAATCTGCTCTCGCTGCGCTACAACTCGCGCGTCCGCGTGAAGACCTACACCGACGAGCTGACACCGCTGGACTCTGCCTGCGAGGTACACAAGGCGGCCAACTGGTACGAACGCGAGATCTGGGATATGTACGGTGTGTTCTTTGCCAACCATCCTGACTTGCGTCGCATCCTCACCGATTATGGCTTCGAGGGCCATCCCCAGCGCCGCGACTTTCCCCTCTCCGGCTACGTGGAGCTGCGCTACGATGACGAGAAGAAGCGCGTCGTCTGCGAGCCGCTCGAGTTGGCCCAGGAATTCAGGAAGTTTGACTTGTCAGCGCCCTGGGAGCAGTTCCCCAACTTCCGCAACGCTAATCCCCCAGCTGAGGTTGTGCCCCAGAAGCCGGCTCCGGCCAAGAAGTAATGCCGCGTCCCCGATGTTTCGTTAACTGGTAATTAGATCAATAAATGGAGGTACGAGATATGTTATGCCCAAACAAAAGAGCATTTGTTGATCATTTAGTCTTTTTTTTTTTTGTTTTTATTAAGCTCAAGTTCCACTTTTATAAATCACATTAATATTAATGATTCACGGGGACAGAGTGTGAGGGTAAGGGTTTAGTTCTGAATTTTGTACTTTTTAAATATCCGGAAGTTGTAATCTGTTTTAAACTCGGGTTAAATATATTGACATTCGATGGACTAATGGAGTAGGACGATGTTATAAAATAAAAAATACATCGTTTTTTTGCGCAAAGGCAGCCTTCAATGCAGAGTTAATTTTTGTCGGTCGATTGTGTTTTGGGGTTTTAAAATAGAACAATAAATAAAAGAATGTGAGCTTAAGTCAGTATAATAGAACATTGAATATATTTATAGAATAATTTAACAAAACTCCTTCACTTTAATTATTCATATATTCAAAAGTAAAGGATATTTTCAATGACTTTTCAAAGTAATTTCCGTTTTCTTGCAATGTTTAAACCATTTACCAGTCGTTCTTTCTATTTAATAACTATTAATGATGAAAACTCCGATTCTTCTTCCATTAAATCAATTAGAATGGCTTCCTTCGTCGTCACAAGTGTTTATTTTATTTCGTTATCGTTTACAATATATAGTACTTTACACTCAGAGTTAAACAAGCCCCGAAACCCGACTCCTTCTGGGGATACAGGGCATCGATCCCTACGCGTGTGCATATATTAATGTTACATATAAAACATTTAGTAAAACAATCGTAGTTTCTTGTGGGCCTCTTGACAATTCGTGCGCCTGCGCAGCGGTGCCCGGCAAATGGTGCTGGGACGTACTTAAGTATAGGACCGAGGTCGGGTCGGATTGGGTGAGGAGTAGTTGTTGTTGTTGTAGTCGTAGTTGTACTTGATGAAAACCTAATCGTAATTCGAGCTTCAGAAGTCACACCGCTTGGCTGCTGCACCGCCGTCAACGTATTTTCTTTTTTATTCTGTTTGTTTGTTTGTTTTTGTTTTTTTTAGTTTCGTTTTTTTTTTTTGTTTGTACAATAACATACACATATACATATAGGTACATACACTCATAAACATAGTATTACATTTAGCGATTCTACAAAAAATTGTTGAGCTACTCCGCGGAGTGCTCCCAAAGGTTGATTTTCTTTCTGCTGCTGCGTGCGCTGGGGCACGTCTCAAAAAACAAATCTCCGGCGTTGCTTTGCTTCGCCCTCGCCAGTGCCTGTGCTCCTGGCTCGCCAGGATGCACATACTGGACAACAAATGAAAATTTCGATGCAGGCTCGATCGATCGATCCATCGATCACGCATCCTGCTGACAAAAAAACAAATTCGACTGACAGCCGACCGCTCGAGGGACCGCTCGTCCGGGTGATCCTGGAGCAGGGTCATCCTCTTGGCGGCCGTCGCGCCACAAATACAAATGTGCGGGCTCCAGCTCCTGATGATGATTATATCGATTCCGTCTTGGTATAATGCCGAGCCGAGCCCGTGCCACCGCCGCCGCTGCCGCCACTGGCGGAAACGTACGGCGATGCCTTGCCACTGCTACTGCTGGCCGAACCCGATCCGGTGCTGCCACTGAGCAACTGATTCTCCCCGGATCCAGCCGCTCCGCTTGAACTAGCCGCAGCGGCGGCCGTCTCGTTGTCGAGCCGTGCATGGTACTCCTGGAAGCACGGCACAATGCATAAATTCGTCTGGCACTCGGGGCAATGGTATTTCGTTTTGCGGCGCAAAATTCGTCCATGCCCATCGATGGTATTCCAGCAGAAGTTGCACCCCAGCGCCGGACCCGGCCGGATGACGGGGCAATGACTAGAACGTGGATTCTCGAGGGTAATGATCTCCCGTTGGGTCTGGCAAAAGAGGAGAAGAGGTGAGTTTTAGGCTTAAGCAATATGAAATCTAAGACAACTCACCTGCGGAGATGACACCGATCGCTGCAGCTCCTCGTTCTTGACGCGCAGCGTGGGCAAATGCTCGAATGAACTGCTCATTGTGGCCTGGCCGGGATGTAGGTGACTGCCACTCATGGAGCCCGAGGCGGATTTGGAATTGCGCAGCCTCGACCCGCCTCCACCGCCGCCATTTGCCTCTCCCTTACTCCGCTCCACAATCTGTGTTCGCGTTATGGTCGGCGAGTGCGGTGATCTCCGTTCCGGAGCTCCTCCCTCGGAGCCACCCGCATAGGTAGGCGAAAAGGAGTGCCGACTGCCGCCACCACTGCTATTATGGAGTCCAGAAGTGGGCGAGGTAACCACGGACACGGCAGCTGCCACCGCCGACGAGGAGCCGGGACTAGCATTCGTAGGTGTGGCCGCCGTTTCACTGGACACCGCCGGACAGGCTACCACTCTCGTGGGTACCAAGTACTGCGAGGAGCCGGCCGGCGGTGGTGAACCCGACGCGTATATGGACTCGGGCAGCGAAATGTGGTGCGGATGGTGGAGCGGCGCCGGCGGTACATAGCTGGCACTGCTTCCCGACAGCGGATGCGAGTATTGGCGGTGCAGCGGAGCGAACGGATTGCTGCCAGTGATCCCAGAGCCGGAGCCGGCAATGTGCAGGGCGGACTGGCGGGGCAGCAGCGGATCCGAATGCTGCTTGATGAGATACGGAGTGCTGGACGGCACGCTGAGCAGGTGTGGAGTGGAGGAGCCCAGGCTGGGCGCCGGCTCCGAGGCGTGACGCTCAATCCGCGGCGGCACTGTCAACAGGTGCTGGTGCTGATGGTGATGGTGCTGCTGCTGCTGGTGTGACGGCGACTGGTGCTGCTGCTGGTGCTGGTGCAAATGGTGCGAGCCCGTAGTGGAATAATCCCTAGCCGTCACACTGGTGGCAGTTCCTGCCGCATTGAATGGATCAAAGTCCAGCGTGGTGGCGGCGGTGTCCGGGGATATCTGGTTGGTAGACGAGATGCTGTCGCTGTCCCGCTTCACCCTGGGCTGGCGGGTAAGCACCCGATTGCGCTTTGTGCCCATCACCACCGGCGAACTGGGCGTAGCGTCCGGATCGCAGTTGTCGCCGCTGCCAACGCCGCCGATGCTGAAGGAACGCTCAAAGCTGCCGCTGCCACCGCTACTGCTGCTGGTGGCAGCCGCCAACGGCGGATGTGACGGATGAGGTGCATGCGCCGGACTTGGTTCTGTAAAAGATTAAGGATTGAATTATAAATTAGAGATTGGTTTCTTAAGAAGGTAATCCTAGGCACGGTTGCTACTTGGTTATAGGAAGTTATTTCAAAGATCAGAGAGTTGTTTCTGGATTTGAACGATAACATATGTTTAGAATTTTGTAAAAATTATAAATTAACTTGAATCATGTTCTTTAAATTGTTTTAAATCCCAATCCATAAGTTATTCTAAGCTTCTAGGCTTTTTAAGTTACATTTTTTATCAGCTTCCATATTGATTTTCAATCATGTTTTGAATTATTTATAAGCTTTAAAAGGATCTTAAGAACAGTTGAACTTAAGGCTTCTTTCTACTAATTAATATTTTTAAGAAATTATTAAAAGCACCCTTTTTCCTTATAAATTTTCCTTCTTACAAGTGACAACCGTGCTCTTTTTCCTAGTTTATCTTTCAGAAAGGAGAGAGTGGTGAAAATGAAGACAAGGGAGCAAAGAAAGCAGGTCTTGGTGGTGGAGTTACGTTGTAGTTTTGAAAGTTTATTCGTTTTGTTTGCACATCGAACTACAGTCTAAAATGTTCGTTCCATCTCGACGATATTCGTTTGGGGGCTCGCATTATGCATTACGGTTTTAGTTGGTATTTTACATGCAACTTATATTACAATCGGTTCGTTTATATGCACTTGCGCTGATTTAAATAATTTATATATATATTTAACACACATAACTCTAGCGTAGTTATTGGTACTTTTTGCAATTGTAGGAAACAGAGTTAGTTAATATATTTGCTTATTGTTTTTATTTTCTTTTTTTTTTGTTTTCTTTACTATTTTTGCGTTGTTTTGTCTGTATGATCTGTGGGACCTGGACCCGGTCATGTCATCCTTCGTGGTATTGTTTGGTGTGTGTGTGTGTTGTTGTTGTGGGCGAGTGGGTGTGTATTAAAAGTCCATTATCAAAGTTTACGTTACTCTATGACTTCTAACAAATCACGCTTAGTCCTTAGTATGCCTTGACACAATATATATAAAAAGTTCTCTATTTAGTTACAATATTGTATATGGATTTGTATTAAAAACACACACACGCACTCTATTCGTAATCGTTATCGTATCCGTTTCTGTGTTTTTATTTCTCTTTGTTTTGGTTTCTTCTATTTATTTATTTTTATTTTTTTTTGCCTTTAGCTGCAGTCTCCGTTTAGGATTTTTGGGTGGTTACGAGTGTTATCTTTAAGTTTCGATTCTGTATCTTCTTCGGGTTATACGATTACGTCTCGCCTATATATATGTACATGGCTAATATATGTACAAGGAAATCTGTTAAATAAAAAAAAAACAAATAAAAGAGCCCCTCTAGGATATGTTGTTAAAATTACGGAAACAAAAATGAAACTGCGAAGAAACCATGGAACCCGTTGAAGAACTCATTAAATAAATGACAAGAGTTAGTGGAATTTTGTATACATTCACAGATACATAAATATATATACATTATACATATTGGATTGGTAAATATATATATCATACATGGCTCCTACTCCTCCTCCTCCGATCTTAGGCTATTGTTCTCTGTTTACTCGCTGATCATGGATTACTCGATGTGTTTACGCTTCAAAATATTCAAAATGTTTGCATAGCCCCACACTGTACAGACAGGAATGCAATGTTCCTTTATCGAGAAGAAGCATAGGACTTCCTCCCAGATACTGATACATTTGCTATTGTAACACAAGAGGGAAGAGAAACTTATTTCTGAGCCGCCAGAGCCAGAGCAAACCCACGTAGTAGGGCATTCGTGAAACACAGAGCTCGTTAACTTGGTTAAAACGTTTTGATTCTTCTTCCGATTGCAGTCGGAAATAGTTCCGGGCTGTGCTCTAGCGCAGATATAGCGAGAGAGAATAGAAGAGGGCCTACTAAGGTGATCCTTTGATTCCTTTTTTCAACGAGAACCAAACCTTACGAGCTCTGATTTAAAATGAAATCATGAATCACAAAAATGTAGTTTAGAATTCTAGAGTTGCCAATGAAATTTTTTAGGGGTTCTTATTTAATTAAAATTACAGTTAGAATTTTTGGTTTCGTCCATTGCTTGATTTTGGATTATGGAACAGTTATTCCGCAAGGTTTGATTCCGGCTGCTGGCACACACACAGCACCAGGTTTTGGCTGCAGTTCGGTTTACAAGTCATCATGTTGCATGCTTCAGATTAACACTAATATAAAATTGTATAATTTATGTACATTTACAATAATCTTTTACACGTATTATAGCTAAATATATATTCATATATATATATATCGAAGATCTGTACTACCGATTTTGCTTAGTTAACAATCGTAAAAATGTAGGGTTCAAAAAACTTGAAGCTTAAAAGGAATTAAGGTCTAAGAAAATTATTACAAGTGCGGCCGGCTCGCCTGCTCCATTCCATTCCTCCCCTCCTCCTTCTTCCATTCCGCGTCCTTTGATCCTGCTCCGCTTAGCTCAGCTCAGCTCGGCGCAGGTATCTATATCTTTATCCAATATCCATCCAATCCCCGCCGGCATTTATCCTATTGCCACTCTGCCACACTCTGTAAAAGCGGTCCGCTATGTACACTAGATCTGCTGCCGTTTTTGCTCTAATACCTGTATCGATCGGTTAAGGGGGGTGGTGCCAGTGCCAGTGCCCAGGCTTACGACTTGTCCAAGTACTGGAGGCCCGTGCTGCCGCCGCTGCTCATCGTCGTCGCTGGCGGTGCGGCCACCGTCACGAAGTTGTTGATGAGAAAACTGTGGGCCATGCCCATGGGCATGGAGACGGGCATGGCTGATATGCTGAGGGGTTCCGTCGTTGTCGCTGCTGCTGCTGCTGCTGGCTCGCTGGCGGCCATCACGGCGGCTGCCTGCAGCAGAGTGGCCGTTCCCGCCGCCTGGCTCGATATCATCGTATTCTATATCGAGTTGAAGTTAATACTCTGTAGATTCATGGCGGTGGTCGGATTGACGTTAATGGTGCCGGCACCCGCGCCCGTTCCCGCACCAGTGCCCGCCCCGCCGCCGGTGGCGTCGATGTAGCGCTGCCGCGACATCGAATGCACGTTGCCCGGGGAGTCCATGTACCGCGGATCGAATAGGCTCATAACACCGATGGCCGGATGCGAGTTGCCTGCACCGGGCAGACTTCCAGCTCCACTGCCGCCGCCGATGCCAGCGTGGTGCGGTGTGCACATAAGCGAGGACGGCGTCGGTGTTTCCGCCTGCGGTGGTATCTGCATGCTGAGCGTTTCGGTGGTGTCGTCGCCGGGATTTGTCGACGGAGTGGGCGACGGCGACAGATTCGGCTCCTGCTTGACCACGCGCGCCTTAATGCTCGGCCGCGACACCGGATAGCCCCGCTTCTTGTACTCCAGCCACAATGTTCGATTGTTGACGCCATACAGCCGGGCAGCCTTGCAGAAGCCAATGCCTCCCGTTCGCACCGCCTCCAGGGCACGGATAAAGTTCTCATCGCCCTGCGGATTCACAGATCTCTTGCGCTTCACCACTTGATTGGCTCCCGCTCCCGTAGCGTTGCCGTTGCCAGCATTGGCGTTACCCGCGTTGCCACCGCCACCGGCGGCACCCGCACCGCCTGCATGCACCGGCGATTGGGTGGGCGTCGGTCCTTGGCTGTACACCGATTGCACCATGTTCGATTCGTTGGGCGAGGTGGGGGATAGGTTCTGGGCTGCCGTCGCATATCCGCTGACTAGGTTGTTGACGGTGATGATTTGCGACGAATACGCCTGGCCAGAGGCTGCCGCTGCAGCTGCGGCGGCGGCGGCGGCCTGCTCCTGCTGCTGTTGCTGGTAGTGCAGCTGCTGCAGATGCTGCTGCTGTGTGGCCACCTGCTGCTGCTGGGCCTCGTGCTGCTGCTGGCGCTGCTGGTCGCTATTAGCGCCGCCAGCGCTATTGGCACCGCCACTGCTCTGGCTGCCGGCACCGCCGCTGCCACCGCCACCGCCGCCCCCGTTGCCCAGCAAGTTGGCTGACTGGCAGGCGGGCAGGGAGAAGCGCGGATAATTGGAATCGACAACTGTCCATTGCAGACCTGGGAAGGGGAGAGAGAGAGAGAGAGACAGCGTATGAAAGATTGGTACTTTGTACTGTTTGCAGTTCGATGAGAGATCGCTCTCCTAGCTCTAGTCTGGGTCTCAGTCAGTGTCTCGGTCTCGGTCTCTGGCGTCTCCTCAAGGGACAGCTTATAGTTTCGCAGTTCATAGATAGGTACATAGATAGGCAGTAGTAGTAGTAGTAGTAGAGGAAAGATTGCTAAGGCTAAATCATTATCATTGGAAACCGCTGTTCTTTTCAAATTCCCACAAATAGTTATAAGAAAAAAACTAAAAGCAAAAACGCAAAAGTGAACGCAAATCGTAAGGTAAATCAAAGGCTTTAGGTTCTTGGAAGTTTTTGTTTTCTTTTTTTCTTTTTTTTGTTTTGGACTCTGTGCTAGCTCTCTCCCATTCCCAAGTTCAGGCATTCAGGTTCGGTTTTTATCGGTTTTGTTTTTTCGGTTTGTTTTTGGAATACAATACACAATAAATAGTTGTTAAACATAGAAAATATTTCGGCACTTTCACAAATATTTGCACATTTCATTGCACTTAGTCGGTAAGAAATCGGTAAGATTGGTAATAACATTGGTATTATGCCAAGTTCTCATATATATTTAGCTTTAGCATTCATTTCTCCAAGCGCTGTGTACTGAAATTCGTTTCGAAATGGCACCGTTCGTGTGTGAGAGTGAGAGATATATATATATGAAGGATATATAATGAAGGATGATGAGTTCGTGAGCCTAAATCGATGTGGGAATCGAGAGTACGCACAGTGGCTGAGACTGTAGATTGATTTGAGAGGTGACCGGGTGACTGTGAGAGTGCTTTTCCCCTGTTTTTAAGACTGTTTAATATATACGGCAAGTTTCAAATGTTTACATTCGGTAAAAAGAAACTATTGAATCCATTGCTTCCAAATATTTTCAAATGTATCGATATTTTAACTTAAAATGAAACATTTTTCGATATATTCAATTCGGATATATAAAACTTTACAATATTTTCGTTGTAGATAAATTGCTTTGCACTTTTCCTCTCGAATTACATGTATACCCCAGTTTCTAAGAAAAGTCTATGCCAGTCATCAGTAACTCCAACATTAAGGATATAAAAACGGCAATTGTTTCCTGATCAATAGACTCGCAATAAAAGTAAACGTCTTCCAAAAATTATTTTTTCTAAACCTCCAAGTAGTCTCTGTGTGTTGTGTGTTTTCGAAATAAAACTGACAAACGAAATGAAAACAACGATAAAGATCAAGCCTAATCGAATGAGTTCTCCCTACCATAAATGAGCAATGAGTTTTTTGATATGGAATAAAGGTTCGAGTGTTTGTGTGTGCGGGCACCGGTATTCTAGCGAGCGGCTGAACTTACCCGAGTGAGATGACTGGGAGTTGGGCGCATCGTGCTCGGATGGGGTTGTGGCTCCAGAGATGTCCAGGGGCATCGTTTGATTCACGCCGCCAATATCCACTTCGGGCTTCTGCAGTTAAAGAGAGATAACATTTAGTTTTGATTGCTCCAAACGAAAAAGTGCGAGGTTAACGTGACCAATTTCATTACAATTTGCATATGTATGTGTCCATGGCCGTCATCCAGATCAGAGTCCTGCGGTTGTTGCTCCAACTCGGCATTCGCCGATTCCTTTAGCAGCTTTGCCGTGTGCAGCGAATGCCCAGCCAGGCCGCCGCCAGCGCCAAACGACATCTGACTCATCTGGGCAAGACTGAGGCCGGCATTGCCGGTGCCACTGCCCGCGTCCAGAGAGCTGTTGTGGTGCTGTTCCTCTGCATTGTTGCGTTCGCCTGAGCCTGAAAGGATTGTAAAGCATTACTCGAGGCTTGATCTTCGACAAAATAGAAAAACTTTCGACGACGATGCTTTACCCAACTCCAACTCACCGTTATTCGAGGATTTGCGCAGCCGCTTGCGTCTTGTGGCAGGCGAGGTGCCGGCGCTCAATGGTGACGGAGTGCGTCGCATCTGATGGTGATGTGTCTGAGCCGCCTGGGCCTGTCCCTGCTGCTGTTGCTGATGGTGGTGGTGGTGATGGTGCTGCTGCGCCTGCGCCTGCTGTTGCGCAGCTTGCTGTTGTGCCGCCTGCTGTTGCGCTTGCTGCTGCGCCGCCTGCTGTTGCGCTTGCTGCTGAAGCTGCTGTTGTTGTTGCTGGTGGTGGTGGTGTTGCTGCTGCGCCTGCTGTTGCTGCTGCTGGAACTGCTGCGCTTCGCTACTGCTCCACAGAGAATCGCCGACGCTGCTGCTGCCGCTGGCTGCTCCCAGGCTCCCGGCCGAGTTGCCAGCTCCTGTGCCCACGCCGCCGGCTCCACCACCCACCAACTCTGTGCCGTCGCTGGAGGACTTGCTATCGGATTTGGTTAGATTGGCCGGATCCGTGGGCATCTCCGCCAAACCCTTGATCTTCAGCATTTCGGCGGTTTTCAAGATGTGCGGCAGCTGCTCCTGAGACACATTGACCTCGCCATAGTACATAAAGTCAACCATGGTCTTCAAGTCATCGTACTGCACGTCCTTGAGGATAACAATGGGATGTTGGCACGGATTTGTGGTAAACAAAGCCTGTGGGGGAAAGCAAGGGGATTAGGTTTGAGTACTCTCAAAAGATTCTCAAGCTCACCTGAAAGTACGAACTGCATGCGGACAGGACTATCTTGTGCGCCTGCAGCTGGCGACCCTCGGCGGCCAGCGTGACGTCCACCAGGGTGCCATTGTGCAGCAGGGAGGAGCACACCGAGATGAAGTTCGGTTGGTGGTTGTTCCAGCGCAGACAGAACTGCTGCACCGACATGATTGTGCTTCCTGGATTCCTCTGCCGCTCCTGATCCCGATATCAATCTGCGACTCTGGCGGCTGACGCCGACGTCGACAGCGACGCCACCTTCTCCTCCCCTTCCGGCGCCTCTGCCTTCTCTATCTGGCGGGGCAGCAATTTAATTCACACTGATAACACTTTTTATCGCCTCCCGTACGTCGTCTTTTTTTTTTTGACGCTCTATTGATTTCTTTTTATATTAATTTTATTTTCCTGGGTCTTCCTTCACTGCTTTTGTTTTTGTTATTTTTCTTGTTGCTTTTCTTGTGTGTTGTTGGCTTAATTAATATTTATGAGCAGTATTCTTCTTCGGGGCGCCTTCGTAGGTGTGAGTGTGTGTATTGTCGGGGGTTTGGGGTTCCAAAGGGGAAGGGTGACGACTTCTATGCCGCACGCATCGCGAGCCACTGCAAAAAACAGAGGGATGGCATAATGGTGTGGGTGAGTCGAAAATAAATCAAACAATTATCGAATGTGCCCAATGGTTACAGAAATCACTTTGTTGTGCTCTCCCTCGCTCCCGCTCCGGCCTTCGCTCCTTCCACTGCTGCTCCTGCTCCCTCTCTCGCAATCCCGCTTTCTTCGTTTTCACCGTTTCTTCTGTATCACAGCTGCGCGCTGCTTACAAAAACCACAAACAACAACAGCGGGAGCGGCAACAACAACGCTGCGTGTGTATGTAATTATACAGTCGCGAAAACGAAAAGCACGCACACACATTTACTCATCACACTGGGGTACTTGTTTTTGTTGCTGCTGCTGATGATGCGCTGGCTCTGGCCAAAGTTTTATTTTTGATAAACCGAGAACGTAACGAAACCGAATAGCTTTGTGTATTAGCGCTGTAGCGCTTTAGACCTTGAATTTTCTTTGATTCCTATGACGTAATTATCGCGTCCGCGCCTGGCCCCCACCAGACCCCCCACCCTACTCCACTCCGCCGCCCTCCACGAACCTCTCTCCCTCTCTCACCCACACAGACGACGACAGCGGGCCGACGTACTAATCGCTGCTTCGTTTATTCATCGTATCGATATTTTCAGTGGCATTTATTTATGTGATGTCGCGCGTTATTTTCGTATAGGATAGGCATAAAACTGATACACAAACTGGCGCTCCGCCACATGTTTTTCTTTCACTCGCCTTTCCCCCATGCGATAATCTTGTTTATGAGCTAAAACTTAAACTATTTTTTTGTGGTAGGTTTTTGCTGTTGCATTTTTTTTGCAGAAAGAAAACAGAGAAAAACAAAATGGCGCGCGCCTTTCGAAACATTTGAGTGTAAAACACCACTAAAAAGCAAGTGCACGGACTTTATTTTAATTCACTTGGCTGCCGGATAGGTTGCCCTATATGTTTTTTCACATTTTACATAATTTCCCTCGTCATTTGTTGACGAAAAATGTAGTTGAAAATTCTTACGTTTTACTTCTTTATTCTCTATTACTCTGGAAAGCAGTGTGGCCGAAGCGCGGTAGAGGTGGAAAACATCGATGCCAACATCAATGTGATCGATGTTTTCGCTAACATTGATGTTTGGCGGGGAATCATCGATGTTTTTCCATTATGCGAATTAAAATAGGGATATACTCAAAATAAATCTTTTTGATAAAATATATTTCAGAATCTTGTATTCTGGTTTTTAAAATGGTCAAAAAATAAATTAAATTGATTATTCATTGGAAAAAGACAATTTGAAAAGAGTTGCTCGGTTGGTGTTGAACAAAATCTAGAAACTTAAACTGTGGAGTCTATTATATTATATTATAGTTAAAAATTTAGCAAGCGCAAGGTTTAGAGGGTTACCTGCAAGGAAAAACATGAAAATCAACAAATATCTAAAGCCTATCGGCTTTCTGTCCACCATCTGGCAACACTGCTGGACCGGCCAATTTTTCGTAGCGTTGTAGCACTGATTAAACTCTGGGCACACTACATTTTCCACTAGCTATAGGAAACAAAACACCGAAACTTTTTAAAACAATCAGCATTTTGAAATAGCGTCATGGAAGAACTACGCAAGCATTTATCTTCGGTAAACGTGCCCTGCGGCTCCGGTTTGGGGAGTCCACCGATATACAAGGACGAGTGCGTCTACTCCTACGATAATCCAGAGACGCCCACCGGCCTGTACGTGTGCCTGAACAGTTTTCTGGGCTTCGGAGAGGCCTATGTGCGAGAGTACGCCAGCAAGACCGGCCATCATGTCTTTCTCCACATCCGTCGTGTGAAGACTCCCAAGGAGGGGGAGGGTGTCGATGCCGGGTGCAATCCGGAGGAGGAGGCGGGGCCGGAGCGAAAGATCACCCGGCTGGCCATTGGCGTGGAGGGCGGTTACAATGAGTCGGACATGGCCAAGAAGTACGAAATCAAGGACACGTACAGCATCGTTGTAGCACCGCAGCTGGACAAGAAGCTGCCCTATCCAGATCCCGAGCTGCCCATGCGCGTCACCCAGGCGGTGGAGGCGATTCTGGCCGCAGACTCGGCCATTGCCAAGCTGGAGAAGGCCACTCTGATGGGTGAGTAGTGTCTGCTTGGGGTCTTTGTTACATATGTATATAGAATCGTATGGAAGACCAGAGATGTTTTTCAAAGAAAATCTGAACAAAGAAAAGTAATTTTGTGGTTAACAAAAAATGTCAAGTCATTCAGGGGAAAAAATATATAAAATATTACAGATAATTATGAAATAAATATTAAAAATAAGAATTTTAAATATTTTATTCAGTGAGCTTCCAAGAAGCTCATACAACTCCCAAGATGCTTGATTTTTTTTTAACTTCCGCTCTCCTTTTTCACAGGCACCTGGGATGGTGAAGTGCGTCAGGCATCGAAATATGCAGAGAACCTGCAGCAGCTAGACAATGGCAAGAAGATACCGCCCGCCGGCTGGCAGTGTGAAAAGTGTGATCTGACAAACAACCTCTGGCTGAATCTGACCGATGGCTCCATCATGTGCGGACGCAAGTTCTTTGACGGCAGCGGTGGCAACGACCATGCCGTGGAGCACTATCGCGTCACAGGTTATCCGTTGGCCGTCAAACTGGGCACCATCACTGCCGATGGCAAGTCGGATGTGTTTTCTTACCCGGAGGACGACATGGTGCTGGATCCTCACTTGGAGCGGCACCTTTCCCATTTCGGCATCAACATGGGCGCGATGAAGAAGAGCGAAAAGTCAATGGTTGAGCTGGAACTGGATATTAATCAGCGTATCGGCGAGTGGTCAGCGCTGACTGAGAGCGAGAGCGAACTGCAGCCTCTGGCGGGACCGGGATACACGGGCATGCGGAACCTTGGCAACTCGTGCTACATCAACAGTGTGATGCAGGTCCTCTTCGTCATACCCGATTTCCTTCAGCGATTCGCAGGCAGCGGAGCTGATCGCTACTTCAACGAGTTCCCCAGTGACCCGGCCAATGACTTCAACATCCAAATGGCCAAGCTGGGCACCGGTCTGCAATCCGGCAAGTACAGCAGCCTGACAGAGAATACCCTGGACACCGATAACTGCACGGGCATTTCGCCGGCCATGTTCAAGAACATTGTGGGCAAGAACCATCCGGATTTCAGTACCAAACAGCAGCAGGACGCTAACGATTTCTATCTGCATTTGCTCACCCTGCTGGACAGGAATTCGCGCAACCAAACCAACCCGGCCGATGCGCTCAAGTTTCTGCTGGAGGATCGCGTTGAGTGTTTGGCCAGTCGCAAGGTGAAGTACAAGACGCGCGAGGAGTACAGTTTCCGGCTGCCTATTCCGCTGGAGAAGGCCACAAACTTGGATGAAGTACGCGAGTACCAGGAGCGAGAGAAGGCGGCACGTGAGACCGGCCAGCGGCTGGTGGAGCGGGACATTGTCAGGCACAAAGTGCCACTGCAGGCCTGCCTGGAACGCTTCTTTGCCCCGGAGCTGATCGAGCAGTTCTACTCCACGGCCATCGAGGGCAAGACCAATGCCAGGAAGGTAACGCGTCTCGCTACCATGCCCGACTGCCTGATGATTCACTTGGGCAAATTCACGCTGGGCGACGACTGGGTGCCCAAGAAGCTGGACGTATCTGTGGACATGCCCGATGAGCTGGATCTGAGCAATTGGCGCTCAGCCGGCGGCTTGCAGGCTGGCGAAGAGGCTCTGCCGGAGGCGGCCGTCGAGGAGGTGAAGTTTGCATTTGACGAGGCCGTCATGTCAGAGCTGCTCACCATGGGCTTCCCCACGGAGGCCTGTAAGCGCGCTTGCTTCCACACGAAGAACAGCGGCCTGGAAGCCGCCTCCAACTGGCTGATGGAGCACATTGCCGACGAGGACATCTCGGAGCCCTTTGTGGTGCCCAATAATCGCATCGGTGACTGTTCTGCCGAGCAGTTTGTGGCCAATCCGGAGAGCCTAGCCATGCTCATGAGCATGGGCTTTGACGAGCGCCAGGCTGTGGCCGCCTTGAAGGCCACCGATGGCAACGTGGAGCGCGCCACTGACTGGATCTTTTCGCACGCCGACTCCATTGGCTTTGAGGATGTTCCGCCACCCGTTTCGGCTCCAACCGCTGCGTCTGGAGCGGCCACTACTAGTTCGGGACCCAACAAGAGCAACTATCGCGATGGAGGCGGCAAGTATCGCCTGGTGGCCTTTATCTCGCACATGGGCACCTCCGCCCAGGTGGGCCACTATGTCTGTCACATCCGCAAGCAGGGCGAATGGGTAATCTTCAACGACAGCAAGGTGGCCAAGTCGCAGAACCCGCCCAAGGATCTCGGATACCTGTATCTCTACATGCGCGACGAGTAGCCACTGCCAGCCGCCCGATCTCAGGCCAATCCCAAATACGCCAGACCACACAGAACCTAATATTATGCGCCCCTTAAAAATGGAAATTAAGAAAATAAACAACAAATATATTGTGCTACACAAAGATTGTTTTCTTCGTCTCGATCTTTAACTATTTTAATTAACTAAAGTGATGAAAAGATGTGACTCATTATTTTCTGTAAACTGAAACCGTTTTATTAGGGTAATGATTCACTTTTTCGTGCAATAGATTTTCCCCTGATGAGTAATTAATAATTCCATAAAACTATAAACACAACATCCTGCATTTCAACTGGCATTTTATTCACGTTTCTTGGCAGCACACGACTGCTTTGGAATGCTTATCAGCTCCTGAATGATTTCGTTAAGGCGATCTGCGAACGCCTGAAAGGAGAACTTTTGCTGGACTCGCTTATGACCCTGGTCGCCCATCTTCAAGCGGAGCGGTTCATCTCGGAATAGCTGGAGCATGGCGGCACCAAAGCTTTTCGCCTGCTTCTCGCACAGGAAGCCCGTCGAGGTGTTCACCACAGTTTCTGTGGGTCCGCCGCTGTTCAGAGCTACCACTGGCTTCGAGCAGTACATGCCCTCCAGCGGCACGATGCCAAAGTGCTCGTTCTCGGGCGTATAGAGCAGACAGTGGGCGGCAAAGAGCAGGCGACATTTTTCCTCGTCCGTGGGAGATCGCAGCATAACCACATTTTCCTGTAGCTTCAGCTCCTCGGTGAGTTGCTCCAGCTCCGCAAAGTGCTCAACATTCTCCAGGCAGCGGGTATCGTAACCACCGGCGATGATCAGACGGCAACGCTTGAAATCCGACGCGGGCAGCGTGTCACCCAGGAGTCTTAGGGAATGCAGAGCCAAGGCATGGTTCTTCTTCCGCTCGTACCTATTGATGTCCAGGTAGATGAAGGCGTTGCGCGGCACCCTCGGATGAACAGACGGCTGCTCGTCCAGCAGAGCGGCCCGCTGCTCCAGTTTCTGCTGCATCTGGTCAAAGTACTGCGTGTGGAGAGAAGGATACAGTACATCGGGCACAGTGCTGAGCCGCCGGAAGGTATCCTGGAAGACGCGCAGCGTGAACTTGGAGTTCACCAGCACCTTGTCGGCCAGCCCGATGGTGTGCTCCTCCAGCCAGTTGATGGGCATTCGGTAAAGGCGTTTCAGCATGCCCTCTCTGGAGCTGAGCAGCTGATCCGGAAAGTGACAGTAGAACAGAACCCGCGGGCGATGGCGCCCCAGTCGCAGAATGGGAATACAGACGGAGATAAGGTCGCAGACCACCACATCCACCTGCTCTCGCTGCGGCATAAAGAAGCTGGCATAGAAGGCGGCATAGAGCATCCTTAGGTATGCGCAAATCGCGTAGAATCTTCCGAAGAGCCTGCGTGGCAGCCAGTCGCCCACGACGTGGACGGGAAAGCTTCCGTCTGCCGTCTCCTTGAAGCAGTGCGTGCTGTCATGGTGATTGGTCAGGAAGCTAACCTGATGACCACGCTCTTTAAGGGCCAAAGCGGCATCCACAACCAGACGCTCGGCTCCTCCGATTCCCAAGTCCGGGTGAAGGAACAGTACGCGAACCATGGTTAAGACAGAGGTTTATTATGGAGAAAGTTTTGGAACAAAAACAGGAACTGGGCACAACCCTCTTCAGTATCCTATTATCAGAATATTTGCATTATTTTACGTGTTTTTTTTTCGTAATAACTTTTAAATATTTTTATTCTTCAGCTGACTCGCCGAAGGTGTGACCGTCGTCGACTAGAAAATTAGAATCCAGCATAGGTTGCCCCTTTTCCCGTTATATTTAAAATTACACTTTATTAATGAGTAAATTTTACAGATATAAAATGCATATTTACATAATTATGACGAAACCGATACTTAATAATTAGCCAGAAATTTTGGACTTTCTTGTAAGAAATCATTAAGACCTTATAAATTTCTTCTGTTCATAAATCAAGTCTCAAACCCCGAATAAACCGAATCGAGATACTAAAAATTCTTACATTATGTACTTCCAAAACGTACTCCTCTTAATTACATTTAAAATTTTTAAATTAACGATGATATTCCCTGCGAGCTGCGACAGCTCTGCCAGCTGTGCCCTTGCTGGCAACCCTAGAAGGCGCGCGCGCAGCTGGCAACCCTAGAACACATGTTGACAGCGCCCGCTTTTGGCGTTTTTTAGTCCCAAATCAACTTTGGTGTTTGCAACGAACGCATTAAATTTTCCGTGGAACCGCAGAATCCTAGCAATAATTACGGTTTTGCAGCAGCAGGTGCTCCCAGTGCTCCACCCACATGTGGCCGACTATTTCGATCCAACCATAGGCATGCGAGCCGCCTAAAAAGAAACCGCCGCCTCTTCACCAGCCTTCCGTAAAGTCGCCGTCGATGTTGTTGTGTTTTCGATATTGCCTTCGCCCTCTCATTGCTGCCTCCGAATAGTAAACTAATAATCATCATTAAAGAGCGCGCCGAGCAAATATACAGCAGCGAATATTCCGTGTGTGTGCGTCAATCTAGTCCGGGCTTAAGCGGGGCAACAACACAGAAAAGAAAACAACACCCGGGTGACGACGGACACTGAAAGAAAATAGGAGTGAGAACGGTAGCCCGAAAAACGGAAAACAACAACGCTCTCCGGCGTGTCCATTTCCAAAACAAGCACTATACGGAAAGCTAAAGCCACGTAGCCGCAACGTTGCCACCACCGCGACCGCCGCCCCAGCCGCCAAGATGCCCAAAATCCACGTGAAGAAGCCCCTGGCTGGCCTGGTCATACGGAATCGAGCCCACAAGAAGAGCAGTATCTTCACGGTGAGTACTTGATGGACGCGGCGTGGACAAAGCTCCAAGCGCCGTACAATGCGATATCGCTTATCTTGGGGTGATTCAGCGAACGAGCGGCGGCGTGTGCTTCGAGTGCTCCAACTGCGATTGGGCATTAGTTTTAGGCATAATCGACGTCCATCAGACGATTTGGGGAGCGTTTGGGTTATGACAACTACGTACTCCAGCCAGCAGCACGATACGTTGCTGTATGTGTTTATGTATTTATACAGTTGGCTTTGGTTTTCCCCCAGGGACTTCAAGCATTCTAAAATAGTGTTCTAAGCTACTTCGATTGTTATAGATTTGTTTAACCGGGAAACTAGCCTTTTTTGATTATTATTTGATTAGTATTTCTTAATTCGAAATGTTTCATATTACTCGCACATTTACTTGTGAAGAGAAAATAAAATATGGAGAGAATTTCTTGAGGGGTTTGTTAAAGATATTTTGTATTTAGTTTTTAACTTTACAAACCTTTGAAAGGGAATTCCTGTTACAATTATTTATATAGAATTTAACTAATGCTTCAATATCTCCCAGACTTTGTTCTATATCAGTTTTACTTCCTGTTAGATCCATTTATTATGGATTTTATTTATATACATACGTAGTATCTATTTCACTTTCGAGGTACTTCCTTAAGGTTCGTTAAGTTTAATAAAGCGTTCCTTATAACATATCTTCTTATTAAAAAAAATGGTCATAGTAAGCCATATTTAAAATAAAATTTATTTAATTTAAAAAATACATCTTATAATTAAACCGTCTAATTTCTACTCGGTGTACTTATGGAAGTTTAAGAAGGAGAATATAATCTCAAGTTATCTTAAAACAGAACATTTATTTATATAAGTTTTTAAATTTATTACATGCAGACTACTTATTAAAGTTTTAATGTTAAACTTGTCTCAATTTAAACCTGATGATAATATTATACTTTAACTGATAACAATTATGATAATATATTAGATCAGGTACACAAGATATTTTCACTGAAATAAACCTACATTT
The DNA here is from genome assembly GCA_008042675.1 of Drosophila seguyi. Classification (NCBI taxonomy): domain Eukaryota; kingdom Metazoa; phylum Arthropoda; class Insecta; order Diptera; family Drosophilidae; genus Drosophila; species Drosophila seguyi. The sequence continues at coordinate 54,223 of VNJU01003969.1, forward strand.
TGTTTCTGTGTAGTTAGCCGTTTATGGACCCCAAATGGGTGACAAAAATATGTGTGTGGTACCTTCCCATCGTTAATGACTAACCGAGCTCGTAAAGTTGATATATAGAAGGTGGGAACATCAGGCGAGTTCTACCTATCGCCGATAAAATCACGATAAAGATTTCTAGGCAATTTTATGTGGGGGGAAAACCTTGCTATATCTAGAAATCATAATTTTACTAGGTTTTCCCCCAGATATCTCCTTAAAGCTCTGCACCGAAAACGTGGAGCTGTAAAGGCATAAAAGCGCGCCTGATAAGAGGGAAAGTGATGGTGCGGCTCCATCACTGCTCTCCAGTTCTATATCCACGTCCCCTGCCAGGCCCATAAGTGTGTCACTATGGCTATGTCGTAATCAATTCAACATCGCCGCTGACCTCCAGATGAACACCACTTGTGCGACGGCGACGGACTTTCGATTTCGTGGAGAAGCTGTTCTGTGGGTTCTCTGGCTTCTGGTTCTTCAGCTTTTCTGCCTTTGAAGTGTTTCTTTTTATTTCTCTCTCGAGTTTCTTGGGTTTCTGGTTTTATTTTTGGGCGGGAGCATTGAACTGGCCCTTTTGTGTTTACCTCTGCTGCCGCTCTCACCCCTTGTTATTGCCCCAGTAATGATGATCGCCCATCTGGAGGGCAAATCAGTGTGTGTTGTTGGCAACGCGTGTAAATATTACATTAGTCACAATTACTAGAATACATTACCACCTTCCCCTGGCATTGTATGGTGGGTTCTGCTGTGAAATTAGGAACAGAAAATTAGCTTAAGCTTCCACACCGTGCCACACCACCCATCCCGAGTGCCATTTTCTCATGTCCAACCCAATTCAATGCGGTCATGCATATTTAAGGCCATGATAATTAGTCCAAAAAAAGAAAAAAGGAAAATGGAAAAGGAGTTTTTAGACTGCTTGCCGCCGTCAACTCGTCAAAAAAATTTGTTGCAACAGATTAAAAGTGTCTAGCGGAAAGCCCTTGGACGCCTGCGCCATGCTCTCATTCTCATTCTCATTTTCCAACGCAGTATTTTCCATTTTCCCATTAACTTGAGGCTGTTGATTAAGGGTCTCGCCGCGAGAATTTCATGGCTAGCCGCTAATTATACGGCACAAGCTAGCCATTAGAGGTTATGTCGCCCAGGAGATTTTAGTTAGCAACATTTTCACTTTTCTCTAGAAATTCATTTTTAATTAAGAGTTTCTGTCGTAATTTAATAAACAAAACAAGGATATGACTTAAATATAAGCTGTAAAAATATGTTATTTACAAAAGAAATACATTTCTGTTGTAAGAAATAAATACTAATCAAACTTTAAGTTTGTTTACATTTTAAATCCTTTAAAAAATAATAGAAAGTTGACAAAAATAAATCTAATAATAGTTCAACCAAGTTCCAGCATTTTTATGATTTATGAAGTTAATGGATCATTTAATTAAATCAAAACACGATCAAAATTAAGTCAAAAAACATTTATGATAATGTTTATTTAGTTATTAAAACTGCAAAATGAATTTAAAATCGGAAACAAATAATATTTTTTCTAAAGGTTATGACTATTTAATTTGTAAAAGTTTTGTAAGCTTTTTTAAATTATATTCTCCATACATTTTTATTATTTAATTTGAATTTTTAACACAGGTTTTTTTTTCACAACTTAAGAAGACCTCAAAATTTTGCTTTTTAAACCGAAAGTTTTAAAGTTTTTTCAAACAAATTAAAATTAAACAAAAAAAAAAAGCTAATTGCTTTTATTGACAACATCTTTAAAATTCAAAAATCTAAGGTTGAAGTTCGATTTTAAATAAAAGTTTTTTATGTTTTTTACTTTGAAATATATTTTAAAAACATGATTATTCAAATATTCTTAAAACTCCATAAATTTGTAAAAGAAAACATTAATATCCAATCCATTTTTATGCTATAGACAATACTGGTAGTTATATATTAAATACCATATTTATTTCTAATTGCGCTTTGTATATGTTTTTTTAGTAAAGTTTATCCCAAAGGACTTGGCACCATTACTTTAGCACTAACTACTTTGTGTTTTCCCCAACAAAAGAGCTTACCTTTCTCGCATTTCTTTTAGACTTTTCAATAAAGGGAAATATTCTCGAGAGCTTTTCTCAGTGAATCGAACAAGAAAAGCTATTTTCATTCATAAAACCCAGCCAAAAGGCGCAGAAGCGAACAGGTGCCAAGGCGAAAGAAAATTAAAGTCAGCTAATAAATAGCGACGAGAGAGCGTGAAAAGTCCCCTCTAGCAAAAGCTCTGGTCCTCGCTCTCTCGGAAAATGCGTTTGCCGGGAAAAACAGCAACAATGGCGAAGAAAAATGTCCAATTGGTAATTGTTGTGGGAAATTTTCTGGTAAAAGCGAGAAAGCAGGTTTGTGGAGCAAATTGTCGACGAAAGTGAAATAATCGAAAGTAAATCTGGAAAGAGTAGAGGATATAATTCTTTAAATCCTTTAAAAGCGGGGAAATGCTTTTAAAATGCTTTACAATATATACAGAATTTATTATTAGTATAATAAATAATATAAAATATTATCTTAATAGTTGAATTATTTACTAAAAATCAGCAGACTTTTTGTGTAATTCATGAGCCTGTGCTCGGGGAGAGAGCGAGAGCGAGGAAACTTGCGGAAAATACCAAAAAGAAAAGCTTCGAAAGCTTCGACGTGGAAAAACTGCATGCTAAAGAAATTGCCATTGTGGCTGTTTTCCAGCTGAGTACGGCGCAGCATGTGGAAAAGCGCACAACGTTGCGCACATTTTGTCGCGCTGTGTACGAGGAAGAAGAAAAAACTAAACAATTTCCACGCGTTTTCCTTACGCTTTCGTGTCGATTTCTGTTGTTAATTATCGCCAGTCTCTACCCAACATGTGCAATTAAATCGAGCCTTGTATAAACAAATACCAAAGAAAAAAGAAATATAATTAAAAAAAAAAACAGCATTTTCCGAAATTAATTCCATGAAAAGTGTGTGTGTGTGCTGTCAGTGAATCAGAAAAAAAAATGTAAATCAAGCGCGTAGAATGAGAAACTGAACTTGAAATGCTTCTCGATTTTTTGCTTTTGCTTTCAGTTGTCAGTCAGGCTTTTCATTTTGAGGCTTTCCACCCACGGAAAACTGTCCTGCCGTTACGCAAAGCAGTAATGAAAAACTGTACCCACAACACTCTTGTTTATATTTTCCGCCTTGGTTAATCTGTCTCTTTATGAGATCAGACAATATGTATCTCTAGGTTTGTTGGTTTTTCCTTTCGTCAAGTGTGTAGGTGAATTTTCCCCACTCCCCCCAAAAAGAAGAAAAACAGAGCAGCCAGCCTCTCGTGTTACTGATTTTCCTTTGTTCTTCTTTTGGCCGCCTGACGCACAGCACCAAATATACAGGAGAAGGAGGGAAAAAATGGAAATGAAAGCGAAAATGAAAAGGAAAACGAGAGGGTCTTTTCCCCTGCTTTCCTTGAAGAAGGTCACGACGTCCTTTGCGTCGATCCTGCCGCCCCCCTTAATTTCACTTGTCCAGTATTATTTGTTTAATGTTCTGAAAATTTCGCATAATTTCGTACGTATTTAGCGCTCGTAAAATGCGTTTTTTTTTATGACTATAGATGATGATGATGATGGGCGGGCTTCTTGTTTAATGCCGAAAGTCATTAAATAAGTCGCCCAGTGGGAGGCAGAGACATGCAACAATCAGATTTGCAGTCTTAATTTAATAGAAAGTTAGAGAGGGAAAAACCCTGCAATCAGCCACATCTCAATTCACGTTTATTTGCCTAACCAAATATTTTTTTTTTTTGTCACACAAAGTTCAACAAACTTTGGCGTAGAAAAATTTCCACGACACTTCGCAGCGAGAAGAAAAAAAGTCTGCTTTGCCACGCATAAATTTTCATCCTCATCCCCTCCTCGGGTTGGGATTGAGCTCCTTGGCTAAAACCAATCAATTATGGCCCGAACTTTGCTCAAGTGCGGAGACATCGTTCTTGCGAAACGCCGTTAGATAACACACTGCCGCCATATCCATAAATTATTCAGTCATTCTGTTTGCCTTGTTTCGGCGGAGCAGCCATTGTTGGAGTGGCTTCATTGTCCCAAGGAGTGTGTGTGGTGTATAAAGTATGAAGTATGGAGTTATACCGCAGTGGCTATATAGTGTCAACTGCAGTCCCGTCACACAAACTAAAATGTATTCTGCGGTACACAAAAGAATAGCACTATAGAAAACTTCTTTAAAGGGTTGTACTTAACCCAGAATAGATTAGGAATTTCTATGGCAAGAATTAGCTTGGAAAATAGTAATCTGGGAAGGGTTTTTAACTAAATTTTGAAAGACTCTCAGAATGTATCACCACAAGTTCATAAAGTTAGGTAAAGGATTTAGGGAAGGATAAATTACATAGTTTTAAAACACAAGCTGGTGAAGAAGGGTATTTTCTTAGGTTTCTTTAAATATATTAAAGTATGTACTAATTACATATATATAGAATAGTATATTTAATTAGTAGATACTTTTAAATATTAATATTTAAAGACCTTCTGTTGGAAAGCAATCAATAAAATATATTAATTAGGTAGGAAATAACCGATTTATTCTTGATTATCTGCAACGTCTGAGGTGAACCCTTATAGACCTCTGTAAAAGTATACTTTGTATAAAAAATATGATATTTAAAAAAATAATACAAAAACTTTTGAAATATAATAATTATCTAGGAAATACAGGCTTATTCCTGCATATTTTTCAACGTCTAAAAAAGAACACTTTAAATTTTATTTAAGAATAGAAACATCAGAAATTTTGGGGCTTTCCCTGAAGATTATAAATTCCTAAAACATCGCCTTATAAAATATAAATAGTTAAAAAAATTATAATACACAGCAAAAGCAAATTACCTAAGCAAAAGAAATGCTTTCCCTAAAGATTAAAAATTCTTAATGCATCCCCCTATAAAATATAAATATTTTAAAAATTCTAATATACAGCAAAGGTAAATTATCTAAGCAAAAATAAAAGGCTTGAATGCTATTCACTTGAGGCTTTTTTGGCCGCAAGCCAAGCTTCCCAACAGGCGTCGTTTCCGTTGTCTCTTTTTATGCAAATTAACTGCACGACTTCCGCCGGTGATGCAGTCCTGCCGTGTTCCCCGTATCCTGCTGCTTCTTGTTGCTCCCACATTTTTGTGTCAACACATTTTGGGCAACAGTTCAGGATTCATAAATTTATTAAAATTACCCGTGTTTGCAGTCGTGTCAGGCCTTCCGTGTTTGCCGTGTCTGGCATGGCAAGGTCAGTTAGTTGGGTGCTCGGAATCGAATTTAGATTCGGATCGGGTTAGCCTTTCGTGAGAATTTTAATTCGTTTTCGCTTTGGTTTTTGGATGCATCATCATCATCGTCGTCATCGTCATCGTCATCGTCGTCAGCGCAGCTAATCAATAAGCAACACCCATTGGCTCCACTTTTATTCATCTTTACAATGGGTTGCCTCTGGTTTTATGGTTTACTCTGCGAAATTTCCATTATCTCACATCGGGTGGCCCAGTAAAATCAATAAAGGGTACACACATAAATCATGCGGCAGGCAGTCTGCAGCGGTCAGGCTTTATCCTGATTTAGTGGCCTTAACTAGGTGAAAGTGGTTGGGAAATTGGAAATTGGAAATGCTAGGAAAGCCATAAAATAACAATTTGCTGCGTGGGATTTTCCTTGAACTACACAGAAATTTAATAAAAGAAAACTTTTTGAATTAACTAATTCAATTCCCAGTTTTCTACTTAGTTACCCGTATAGTTTTGTGACAAACAAATCAATAAAATCGATTAACAACAGCGTGCCGCATCCTAAACCCTTGGATTTCCCCATTTCCTGACCCAAAGTCTCCCAGAAATCCGAACCAATTTTGTCGCTGCAGCCGTCGCAGCTTGACACTTTCTGGCCAAACGTTGTTGACAAACTATTTTTAATATTGAAAGGCGAAACAGCTGTGTGTGTGTGTGTGAGCACAGTACGTATACGTAATATAGAAATACGTATCCGCAACGTTGCACGCGCTGCAGCTTCATCCCTTCTCTCACCCCGTTTCTTCCTTCTTTTTTTTATAATTTTTTTTTTTAGCCTCTGCTCTTGCACTCACATGACCTTGGTTCTTGTTGTCATCTTGTGCGAGGGAATGCTCTCCATTAGCCACCGAGTAGTACGTATGGTAGGATGTAGTAGTAGTCGTCAGAAGGTCCATTTTTCATGGCAGCCTGGCATTTGGCACATCAAGCTTAGCATCCATCGTTGGTCGATGGTCGTGCACACACGTGGCTAGTTTTTCATTTCACTTGAAAGCTGCAATAACTTGAGTTTGGTTTTGGCCATAAAGTTTGTAGAATTAAATGCTTGATTTTGGAGGGGAATTTAGGGAATTTAATGGATTCTTAAAGGCAAACAATTCTAAATATCTTTGCAATATATGAGCGAAATCTACTTTTATCCTTTTAAAATAATAAACTGAAGTATTTAGAGTTGAAACCTTAAGGGTAAAATTTTTCCATGTCTTAATTAACAATGTTAAACCCCACAGAAGGTTGCCTCCTTCCCAAAAAGGCTTATCCCTAATTGCCTGATTTAAAAAAGTAATTATTTTTCTGTGTATCTAAGACCAGCATCATCACTCAAATTTAAAATCCTCACAGCCGCCCGCAGGATAGAAAAAGAAAGGCGTAATTAAAATTTCCTGTGCCATGAATTCCGTGGACTATGAGTCTCCGATTTTATTGTTTACACTTTAATGTTGCTGCCAGCAGCTTGGAGCAGTGCTTACTCCGCCTCCGGAATGTGTCATTGATTGATTTGTGCGCCCCGTCAGGTGGGCCGGAAAGTATTTTTAATTAAAATTGCGACAGTCTTTCGGCAAGGTAGAGCCTGCCAACGGCAAAAACACCTGCGAGACGCCCACTCGCGATAATCTTTGACTTTGTTTAAGTAAAAGGAGCAGGAGCAGGAGGAGGAGCAGGAGCAGGTGGAGAAACAAAAGCAGGAGAACGAGAAAGAAATAAAATCAGGAGAGGAAGAAAAAACCAAATCAGGAAAAGCACAAGAAACCCAAGCCATAGAATGGTGTAGGAGCAAACTTCTGGGCGCCAATGGTCGCGTCCTTGGTGCCTTGGGCTTTGGCCTACTTTTCAATAAGCCACAACAATGGAGTTTCTGCCAGTTATTGGCCATTGTCTGGTGGTCTTGGTGGTCGTGGCATTATTGCGAAATCCAAAACGAAATCAAGAGCGACGCCGACACGTGCGCTTAACTTCCTCCAATGGGAAAGGGGTTGTCGTGCCACCTCCCTTGGCAACAAAAAAAACTAAGAACAAAAATTGCAATCTAAAACAAAATTTGAATAAATTTTTGCTACTTTTTCAATTTTATTCATGACATTCTTATATAGTTAGGTTTACTCATTTTTACACAGGAAAATGTTAGTAAAAGGTTTTGTTTCTTTTTTGTTATAAATAGTTGTATATTAAAAAGGAAATAATTTAAATTTTTAATTATAAAAATACAATAAATACTCGTGCGGTTGTTGTCTGTTAGTTTTATATTATTCCTTAAGGTTTTAGGCAAAATAGTTGTAAACTTGCATATATCTTTCTCGCTTACTCTTGCACTTTCACTCTTTGTGGGTTCGGGTCTTTGCTAGGTCACACAGTTTTCATTAGCTTTCTTACTTGTTTTATTATTTGTTTAAATTATTTTAAGTATTTAAATATTTAAATAAACTTTTTAAATTATTTCTAGCTTAAGTTATTTTAAGTTTTAACGTAAAATTGAATTTCTTCTTTACCACCACAATTTCTCTGAGTGAACTTAAGTGCATTTCCACTGCACTCCCATGGAGTTAGACTGGGTCACGGAATTTTGTGGGCTCCGGAATATTTGATCAGGCCACCGCCAGTTGGCCCCCAACTTGACCTTGGGGCAGGCAGGCTTTTCCATATATATATATATATATATATATATATATATATATATATATTTAAATTTTGCGTGTCCGCAAAAACACATGAAGATTAATTAGCAAAAAAGAAAAGGAGAAGGAAATTCGCCACAAAATCCATTTGAGGGCACACGTAATATTGTCCCCTTTAGACGTTACCTCAGATCCCATTTTTAGCCGGGTTTTTCAATTTGAAAATGCCCAGCCCATTGCCCGTTGGTCTCCCTCCGTTCCCTGTGTGTGACATTAATGAAAGGAAAACATGGAAATGTATTTTCCAGCATGTCTCTTGCCAAATCGTTACGCCATCGCGAACTTGTTGTCTGTTATTTTTTTCCCTTTGCTGTTTGCCCCCCAAAAACGGATGCGCCTGTCCGTCCGGCTGTTTTTCCTTTTTCCGTTGGTTTTTCCCCCACTCTGCCTTTGCCTTTGCCTTTCAGCCGCTTCTGTCAAGGTCACTCCTAATGCCTTTTGATGCGACACATGCATGTGAATCTATCCACATCCGTGGGCAGCAGCAGCAGCAGCTCCTTCCCATCTCCTCCTCGTTCTGACGCCTTTTGTCCCGATGATTGGCTTGGCAGCCAACGTTTCCTGTTGAAAAACACCAACAGGCTGTCCCCGGCTGCAACAGGACCTCGGCTCTCTGTCCCCGTCTCCCATCTTCATGCCCTTATCTCTCCTTCAGATTTAAAAGGAAATTACATTTTTTTTTGGCCTGCACTTGACCCGATTGCGGACTGGGCCCATGCCCATGATTTATGCATCAAGTTTGGTTCGGTTTAAATGGGTTTTTATCTAACTAATTCCACGCACAGCGGTCGACCCAGTCAGCGTAGGTTTATGCGGGTCAAGTTTGCGAAATAACCACAAGGGGTCAACATTTTGGGGTTTTTTTAGGCTTGATTCTGGTTTTTATATATACAGAAAATAAGGAAAAGGGTATTGTTATTAGAGAACTTTTAGAAGGAAGTGTAGGAGTAAGGAAACTTCTGCTTAGCAAAGTATAATCTCATAATTACTAACTAAAGAACACATAAAAAAGTTATAAATTATCCTCAAAGATTCTAGAATATGGAACAAAGAAATATATAGAAACATTTGTTAAATTTTATTTAGCAATTTAAAAAACCTCTTAAACGGAAGCACTTCTTAATCTTTAACTCACTTTTCGTACCTGCTTTATAGCAGGTATCTAATGTTATCTCGATAACAAACTCTAACCATCTCTTCTTAATTATATTTTGGCCTCGTCAGCAAGTAGTCTGAGCGTAATTGTTTCCGGTGAGATAACAATCAATTCTCCATTCTACAACGACTGTTGAATGGTCTGCTTAAAACGTTTCCATTGTACCATTGGAGACCGCTGCTCATTTACTTACTTTTAGCGAGAAAACTTTCATCATTGCCGTTGTCAAGCTCATCATCTATTTGATATGTGCGACAATTACTTTTGGGCTTTTTTTTTATTTTTATTGCTCCCGAGCAGCGAGCACGGAGCAGCGAGCATGGAGGAGCACCGAGCACGGAGGAGCACCATGTAGTCGTTAAAGTAGGGGGTATGCTGTGCTGTGGCGGTTAATAGAATTGTCAACATCCGAAAGTGCTGAAACTTTTTTCAATGGCCAAATAATGACCATTTAATTGGGGACGAGAAGGGGAGAGAGCAATACATTAAAATTGACGGTTCAATACCCTAGCTTTTGGAATTGGTTTGTCATGGTAAAAAAAAATGTAGATGTTGTTCTTATACCTTCTGTTACCCATAATATTTATTTTATATTTTAAGGAAAACATTTTTGATATAAAAAATGTGGGAAAATTTGTATTGTTAGGTGATGATTTAAATCACACAAGAAACTATAGCAGACACTTTTATAAATCATTGAATTTTTAATCTTTAAACTGTTTTTGATTTAAATGTTAATTTTCTAAGTCAAGGCTTTTTTTTAGGTAAAATTACTCTTAAGGCAACGAAATACATTTATTAAACTAGCCTAAAGCCTTCAGTCGCTCTGGCTTTAAATAATTGTAATAAATAAATTTTATTTGTTATTACAATAAAAATCAAATCAATTGATTTAATATCAAATATTTATTAAACTAGAGATTTCAGCGACCTAATTCAATTTTTCTGCCATTCCATTTCTCTGCCAGATGTTACAATTTTATTTCTCATCTACAGCATTTCCCGTTTTGGGTTTTATCTCTAGCATAAAATAGTAAAGGGTATTTGAGTAGTTGCATCCCTGGACTGTCGTCTCTTTTCACTTTAAACTATCTCTTTGGCTGTGGCTCTTCCCAGCAGGTGGACATGTGCTTTGCTGCTCTCTCTCCCTCTCTTCGGAGCTTCCGCTCGCTGGAGAATCCGCAGCAAGTGCGCTCGCTCCGCCGATCCGAACCCATGCCATCCGGCGTTTACAGTTTTGCCAGTGAGTCGCGCTCGTCGGAAGGGAAAACATTGCTTGGGTTTTGGTTTTTCCCCCACAGAGTTCGTCAAATATCAAACGAGAAACCGTCAGTCCTTTAGTGGTGTGTTAAAATTCATGTTGTCAAAATTTTAGGTGTTCCTTTTTTTCGTTTTTTTGTGTAAATTAAAAATTTGGACCATCAATACGGCGGTGTGTGATTGAACTAACGTGAATCCGACAATCCTACATTCTTGAAGTTGGAAGTTTGTGAGTGTGGTTATATATCCAGACTGTGGCTAGCCCGGGGATTCGTCAACAAATCATTTCGAATTGACTTAAACCTCCAGGCAGACCCGACTATATATATATAGTATAAAAATTGTCTTGGTTGTCAGTCGCCTTTAATTCGATTCACTTGCTAGTTGGCTGTTAATGTTGATCGATCTATTTTCGAGCCCATCACAATACTTGTGGCTTCCATTAGCACCGCATTGTTAAAATCGCCACAAAGCGAATGGCACTAAGTGCGGGCTTAAATTGGCTTTTAGCGCGATCTTTACCTTTTTTCTGGGCCAAGTAAATAATGGATAACAGATCCTAACTGAATGTGAAGCCATGGCATACTTTTTGGAGTCTTGCTCTGCCAGGAACATTTTTTTCTGGCTTATTTTGTGGAGATTTAGCAGAGGAAAATTTAGGTTTTCAAAAAACAAGAGTGTGAGCATACAGTTTAACTTTTTTCAGTTAAAATTAATACAGTTTAAAATACTGAAAATTAAGAAACTTAAACTTTAACATTAAAAGGCTTTTTTTTTTACCTCTTGATATAATAACCTTTCAAGCTAAATTTTCAATTAAATTTAAATTATAAAAACCAGAATATCATTACAATTAACATGTATGCTTAAATAATATGTGAACAGCATTTTATCAAATCCTTTCTAATTGTTAAATTCCAGTTATTAATTAATTATCAAACCGTAACTACGTCATAAACGTAGCTTAGTTATTTAGTTCCCCTTTAGGCAAGCTCCCCTGTGGGGACAGCTGATAGCAAAGGCAAATCGCAAATCGAGTTTCAAGTGAAATACCAATGAGTAAACCGACGGCAACTCTAATTACAGCCAGAAAAGTGCCTGAAAACTGCAGCAAATCGGAAAGCGGAAGCATCGTGTTTAAGCCAAACAAATGATAAGATAAACTCGACTTCGATCGGCGAGATAACCAGAGTGACGAGGAGGAGCGCACCATCCCGACCAAAAAAAAAACATCTACACATTACACTACCACCCCCCATCTCACCCTACGTCTCATTCAGCCCATGTCCGTGGATTCGTGGCCATGGAAATTAGTGTAGAGACAGCCAAGGAGTCAAGGACAGCAGCATCAATTAGAGGAGCAACAGCTAGAGGAGATTAGAGCTGATCGGGAGACCATGCGCAGCGGTCGCAACTATGTCCAGCGGCAGAGTGAGACGCTGAAAGGCAGCAGCTTCGAGCTGCAGGATCACGACGATGCCAAGAATGAGCGCGTTGCTGAGCCAGAGGATCACGAGGAGGAGGAGGAGCGCCGCCAGTCATCCGACACGGTGAGCACGCACAGCAGCAGCTCCACCACGCCCACAACAGCCGATGTGGCCGATGTGGAGACCATTCGTTCGCTGCCCCTCTCGCCGCCCGCCTACGGCGACAGACAGCTAGTGAAGCGACCCTCCCCTTTGAAGGAGCAGCAGCAGCAGAAGCAGCGGCAGCTACAACAGGCGGACAATAAAAGCAGCAGCTCCAGCTCCAGCTCCAGCAGCAGCTCGGAACAACAGCCGGATGACTTGGACCATGTGCCCACGGTAAGTGGGTGCAATCTGCGTTCGGACTCCTCATCTAATGCCTCCTCCTCTTCCACGACCCCGCAGACGTCGCGCTACGCGGCTGCAGCGGCACATCCCAGCGCCGCTTTTGCCGAAACGGCGGTCATTTCGTCGTCTGGAACCGCGGGAGCTGCCCACAGGCGCACACATTCGGCAGCCTCCTACATCTCGATGCGATCGCAGGTCGGATCGGAGCCACCGCCAGAGCGACCCAAAAGGAATCGCTTTTTCGAGTGGCTTCGCGTCGCCTGCAACTTCTGTTGCTGCAAGGTTGGTTTTCCCCGGTGGGACAGGTTGAATCGTTGGGCATAATTATTGGGAATTGATCTTATGAGAGTTATACCTGACTAGAACATAACTTTGAATATTTTCAGGCTTATTTTTAAGAGAATTTTATTATCCAACAGTTTTTTTAAACATTTTTGTATGCATTTTACTTTTCAACAATAATATTTTTCACTTAAAAACCCCAGATACCTTTTCTCAGAGTTGATTTTTACAGCTTTAATGAATATTTCATTCCTTATTCTGGAGACATTGTGCCTTTCTTTGTATTTAAACGAAGTCATTGTGGTTTTTAAGTGAATTGAATTTTATTAACTACAATTCCTCGAAATTTGAATTTAAATTGACTGAATGAACGGAATGGTTGCCAGTCAATTGAAATAAGAAAATAAATTTCATGATTTACTACCATATAAAAAAAGGAAAAAAGGAACATATAGAATATGCAAAGAAGACAATTGGTGAATTGGTGTAATTGTGAACCAAACATTTATATGTGTGGAAATATTACAAATAATGTGTGCTTTAAAAATACTATTTTGTTTAAAATAATAAACCATAGTATTCGTGAATTGGTGTGTTGGTGAATTGGTGAACTTAATTCATCTACTAATAATTATTTATTTAATTACTTTAATAATACGAATAATGTGAGCATATATTTTTTCACTGTAAAGTCAAAAATCCTGTAATTGGTGAATTTGGTGTATTGGTGAATTGGTGAACTTTATTCTTAGGATAAATATTGTGGGGATACATCCTTTTACTAGTATTATATTCTGTAAATTATACAATTTTAAAACTCAAAAAATAACTTTGCCATAACGTATAAAAACAACAGTATTTTTTATAAAGTATTTCAAATTACACCAATCTTTTTCAAAAATATCTCAGATTTCAATATAACTAAGCAGTTTTTGTTATTCACTACCATTAGCAATTAGAATTCTTATTTATTCACTAGACTCGGCTTCAGTTTAACTTATTTTCCACCAATCCATTATCCATTCCATCTTCAATGTCAGAAATAAAAGCTTTCTGATTTGATTGAATAAAATACCCGAGCTAAGTTTCATTCAGGTTTCGTTTTTATTTATTTATTGATGCGCGACAAAAAACAAATCAGTTGACGGCATTCCGAAAACCATTGCCCGCTCGTCATCGCCATCACCGCCGCCGCCACCGCCTCGAGTGACATTGGGCAGTTAACGAGCTCAAACAATTTTGCATTTAGTACAATTTATTTTTAGCTGAGTCCGCGACTCAAATGTTTACAAATAAAGCTAAAGCCCAGCCGGCAACTGAAGGGTTAATATGCCACAATAGGTTGCGCCTTATCCAACGATGACGCACCCTCGCCTGGGTGCGTCGGGGCTTAGTACATCCTGCAATTATCCAATGACATTGCTCTTTAATTAGTCCGATATCCCATCCGTATGCCTTATTACTGATACGCTTTCTAATTTATCCACAGAGTTCCGGAATCGGAGAGCCGAGTGTTCATCATGCGCTGATTGTGATATTTCTAGAGTTCTTCGCCTGGGGTCTGCTCACTATGCCCATAATATCGGTGAGTATATCTCAATCTAAACCTGAAACCTGAAACCTAAAACTCCTTTATTTTTCCAACCCAAAAACAGACCCTCAATCAGACGTTTCCGGATCACACATTCCTGATGAACGGCCTGGTCATGGGCATTAAGGGCATACTGTCGTTCCTGTCGGCGCCGCTTATCGGCGCCTTGTCGGACATCTGGGGCCGAAAGTTTTTCCTATTAGTCACAGTATTCTTCACCTGCCTGCCCATACCGCTGATGTCCATCAATACGTGGTGGTTCTTTGCCATGATCTCAATAAGCGGCGCCTTCGCCGTCACCTTCTCGGTGGTATTTGCCTATGTGGCGGATGTCACCACGCCGGAGGAGCGATCCAAGGCATATGGCCTAGCCTCGGCCACCTTTGCCGCCAGTCTGGTCATTTCACCGGCATTGGGCAATGCCTTGATGCAGATGTACGGCGACACGTTAGTCGTGGCCCTCTCCACGGCTATTGCGCTGCTCGATGTGTTCTTCATTCTTGTTGCAGTGCCGGAGAGTCTATCGGAGAAGATGCGTCCCGCCACCTGGGGTGCGCCCATCAGCTGGGAGCAGGCGGATCCTTTTCTGGTAAACTACTACAACTTGTAAAGTGTTTTATGTATATTTTAATGTTTATAATTTATCTATCAGGCTTTGCGCAAGGTGGGCACCGACAAGACCGTACTGATGCTCTGCCTCACCGTGCTGTTGTCGTATCTGCCCGAAGCCGGCGAATATTCCTGCATGTTTGTGTATCTGAAGCTTAAAATGGGCTTCAACTATATGGAGGTGTCCGTTTTTATAGCCATTGTTGGCATTCTTAGTATAACGGTGCAAGTGACCCTCGGCTCCTTCATGAAGTAAGTGAATCTGGAGGCGTTCCAACGATCTGAATCTGGAGCTAATGCCATTTATTCTTTCCGCAGAGTGTTTGGAGCCAAGCGCACGATCATTATGGGCCTAGCCCTGGAAATCGTACAGCTGCTGTGGTACGGCTTTGGCAGCCAAAAGTGGTAAGTTTTTCAATTTGTAGCTGGATTTTATAATTCTGTTCCACATGATACTCACTCCTTATTCTTTCCAGGATGATGTGGTCGGCTGGCGTTGTGGCTGCTCTGGGCTCTATCACGTATCCGGCCATCAGCGCCTTTGTGTCGCTTTACGCGGCTCCAGAGAGTCAAGGTGAGCAATTTGGTTCCCTTAGTTTCCTGATTTTTACTGATCTAAACTCGATTTCATTTTGAAGGCGCTGTCCAGGGCATGATAACGGGCATGCGGGGCCTGTGCAATGGCCTGGGACCTGCCGTGTTCGGGGTAATATTCTATTTGTTCAACGTGGACTTCAACGATAACCACGATGCCCAAGCTAAGACTGCCAGTGGCAGTCGGGCGACGAATGTGGAGAAGATATCGCAGCATGTGCCGGGTCCGCCGTTCGTCTTCGGCGCTTTGTGCGTCGTCTGTGCCATAATTGTGGCGGCGTTCATTCCGGAGGGCCAGACCAGCCAGTTGGAGAAGAAACGTAAGGAGCGACAGTGATGATCATACACAAATTCATTGCTCCCCTAGTCCCATCAGTCACAAATAAAAAAAAAATGTATTTAACCTGTATGATGATAATTTTTCAGGTGCCTCGCTCGACGTGCAGTACGAGATTGAGACGGGCCACAAGGCGCCCAGCTCCTTGGCGCCGCTCATTCGCTCAGACTCGCTGGCGCAACTGTAGTGGGCTCCATTGCAGTCGTCCTAACCACACAACCGCAACCCGTAACCGTAAACCGTAAACCGTAACAGCTGGTGGCTATAGAGATACGTTTAAGCAGAGTTAAGGAGTTAAGAGTTTTTTGTAACTGTAAACAACAAATGCTGTAACTAGTTTGGCTTTAGTTTCCGAGTCTAACATTAATTATAGTAGAGCCCGAGAAGAAGAGATGTTATTGTTTGCGTTGGATGATCGCTCGGTTCTAACATTAGTTTCCACCTCAGCCCAAGTATATAGATATATATAGATTTCGTAAATTATATTTATTATCGCGATAAGTAACGTAACAACATAGTCACTTACTATTGGATATATTGGCCGTGTGCTTGCCCGCTTGCCGGCTTTCCCTGTTCGTTCCGTTCTTTTCGGGCTGGGGATTACACATCACAGCAGATAGCTTTGCAACAACAACAACAACAAAAACAACAAAATAACTGCCAAACAAACAAAAATAACGAAAGAGAGAGAAATTTGTAATTGTAATTTGTAATCTTCAGCAGCAGTTTTTTCGAGTACATTTCCAGTTGGGCTTATCAATTGCTATCGCCACGGTATCTTTCCGTTCCGTCACCGTTTAAGTTACCACACACAAATTGGGAAGAAGAGATAAAAGAATCCAAATAAACTGAATACCAAGCTTTACTTTGAAAATTGTAGTGATTTAAAGTCTAAAAACTATAAAAAAAGCAAGAATTGCAAACAAACACTGAAACGACGCCAGTCAAGCTAGAAGGCGACTTCAATTATGATAAAGAAACCACATAAAATATATGTATATATAAATAGATATGTATGTATGGATGATACTGAGACACAAATCGTAATGTTTTTAATTTAGCTAAATGCGATTATAGCGCCGCCTCCTCCCGATCATCATAGTTTTTTATTTTGATAGAAACAGGAAGAGCCAGTGCATAGCCTTTCTCACAAAAAGTCAATGCTTGAACGTACATATATATAGGGACATATAGCGTGTGTGTATGTCCGTGCTGCGGAAATCAAAAGTTATATTTTTCGAAGTTGCTAACCAACAACCGTGTAAAGTAGTTGCCCCCAACTCGCAGACGTGTGTACGAGCGCAGCCGGGCATACACATCGCACATATCCGTGCGAGAGAGGATCAGGAGCAGCAGCAGGGGTTAAAGTCGGAGGCAGAGTGTAGCCCCAAATGATGACACAGTATACAACAAGAAAACTGAATCCAAATTTCGATTGTAAATTATTTAACGTGTAATTTAGTGTTTTAAACGAAACCAAAATAAAACAACATTGTTTAATGAAACGCTAGTACAATGAAGTGCGAAAGTCTTTAACTAAAAGTGATCACGAGGCGTGAGTATAACTTTTTAAGAAGTATGTGGGAGCTGCAAGCATCTTCATTAGTTTTGGGAAGCCGTTTTTTGATTTAAAATTCATTATTTTATTTTTGCAGTAAGTTTTTGGGGAAACTGAGCGACGTTATAAGTAATTCCATGATATTTCTTCACTTAAATTTAAAAACGATTTTAAATTTAAAAATGCCGTACACTATTTTTTACATTTTGATTTTTTCCCATTCTTTGTATTTTTATACCAGTTGAAGATACAAAAGTTTTTAAAAAGGCAATTCTGTTACAATATCGATACATCAATATTTTACCAGAATACCGATCTACCGATATATTACCATAATATCGATCCATCGATATATTATCAACATATCGATGGCGGTAGCATATTCCAGCTGACCAACATTCGGTCACACTGCGCAGAACTCTTTGAAATGTGAAATTTTCGGTCGGATGAAATCTGGTGGAAAAAAAATAAATAAAGGTTAATATCCTAGCCTGAATGAAGTGTGCCTTCGCGTGACAGAAATTCGCTTCGACACGCCTACAATGACCCGCTAAAAAGTGCAAGACTCGAGGAAATCCCAGCGAATGCAAAGCCAAACACAAAGAGCCAAGAATGTTTCGGAAGGGCGGAGTGTGCAGAGAGTGAATACATACAAATAATCGTTGGCATACAACATAAAATACATAGCCCGAGTGTGTGTGTGTGCGGTTCTTCGATTAAAAAGCGAGTAAATAAATACCGTTACTTTGCGGGGTTTCTCAATCAAAAGTTTTGTAAAGTGTAAAAAAAAAAGAAAAACTGAAATTGGGCCAGAAAAGGGCCACTGGAAGCTGTGCGTGTGGGAAAAATCTTCAGGGGGAAAAACTCGTAGTGACCTGAATTCAAATTCGATTTTCTAGATTTTCATGTTTTGATTTATCTGTTAATACTTTAAATTTGCTGATCAATCACTCCGTATGCGACAGGAATTGTACACGAACATAACACGGACAGCGAAATATCCCTACATTTGCATATTTTTTATAAAAGCCAAATTTACAAGTTTATACGGTGTGACACCAAAAATTAGTTGTCAATTAAGCAAAGATCGAGCGATCCTGGATGTAGCTAAAGACAATACTGTGCTCCCCTTGCAGCAGCATCTGGCCTGGACTAGCACGGCTAATTGGATTTGGGCGGACTGCATCATCTCCAGAAGGGATTCCGAGGCAGTAGACCGCCCGTGGGAGGAGGAGCAGCGTCCAAACCCAAGGCACTTTAATTGGCTTAGGCGACGATTGTTGTTGTCGGACCTCACTGTCAATGTTGGTGAGTGTCTGCATAAATATATATATATGTATATATAAGAGAGTATATACATAAGTGATCCAGAGTGCCAGCTCATTTAGTTTGTTTATTTCAATTTACCGAGTTATTCAATTGTCGGTGTCGAATTAGTAACTTTATCCGCCCTTCCTGTGTTCTGTGGGAGTCTTTGTGTATCCATATCACCTACAGTTCTCACCTGAGAGTCCGGCATGCATAATTAATCTGATGCACTTCACTCAATGCACTGCGCTACAGGCAAAGAAAATGCCTATATATTTTTTGTATTTAAAAAAAGTAATTTATTATTAATCCGTGTTTTTATAACAGAAAAATGCCATGGAAAATAATTAAGTTTTGTTTGGCTTCTATAACAGTTTTCTTAACTGCTAATGAAGGTTTATTCTCAGCTTACCTGAATAGGTTGGAAATTTTAAATAAAATATACAATAAAATAATTAGGATAATAGAATTTACTATTTAAAAAATATATATATAAATTAGATAGGCTAAGAAATTAACAGAAATACACTGGGATACCTAGAAATATACTTTACCCAAAAAAACAAAATTTGTAACTTATTTAGTTGCCATAAATGTCATAAATGGGAAAAACACGATTTATTTAATAAATTTCACGTGCAGCTAGACACTTTAAAAACAAAAAAAACTTCACCGCAGATACACACACTACACCACCGCAGATACGGATACATCCCTGACCTGCGTGGCGTTGAGATACAGAAGCGGGTGTCAGACTGCAAGTACATGTGCGTGTGTTGATCCAAACGACACCCAGCCGAGTCGAGTGTGTTAAAATGCATGTATTTATAGAGTTTTTAGAGACCCGGCGAACAAATCCCAGCTACACACACACACTTTAGGGTGTTTGGAAGCGACTCCAAAAAAGTGGTTAGCATATTGTTTTCCAGCTGATTAAGCATAAGCCGCAAATAAACACAATATTTATAAATGATATTATACAAAAAGAAACCATCATAATGGTATATAATGACTATTACCTAACTTAGCTTATATTCATTAAAGAAATATACAAAAAAAAAGAACCTAATTACTAGGCTCTACCTTTCTATCTTAGAAACAGGTTTTTAAGAAATTAAATAAAAGAAAAACTTGAATAAATACGCTACAAAATTTAAGAATTTTTGCAACCGGTTGAGCGTATTTTATGCATTTTCTTTATAGACCTTAAAATAACATTGGTTTATTGTCTAGAACGACGATAACTTGATAAGCTTCAATTGTATATATGCTATTGGATAACAAGCCAAGAGATTACACTTCCTGATAAACAGATTTATTAAATATATATATTACACTTCCCAATAAACAGAATTATTAAATATATATAATATAAATATAAAAGAAATATAAAAGAAATATAGTTCTAAAGTCCACCTGTATTTGACAGTTTTTATAGACTAAGCCATGTATGACTTGCAGACTTATTAATCAAATACGAGTACTCCTTTAATACCCAGATAAGCCCCAAAATAGGTTCAAGTTTATCTAAGATTTTGTCATATGATAAGTCCAGACACAAACAATTGGATAATAACATAAGCAAGCTGAGAGATTAGTTTTCACCCAAGCAAATACTCTGACTCAACCGTGGAGGGGGAGTGGAGTTACTTTATATGACGACAGAGAAGAGATTCATGTGATATCAGATACAAGGTGATATATAATGATATGGCCCCTGGGCACGTATCTGAGTTTTTGCCAGTGTAACATGGCTTCCGTGTCTTCCGCTCATCAGAGAGAGTAACATGGCTACTTCTCGATCGTCCCCGCCCCTTTGGCTACTGCTCATTTCCGCCCTAACCCAAAGGCCTTTCCTTCGCCTCAGTCTTCATCATTGCATTGCCCGACTTCCTTTGTTTGGACTCGCTCGGTCTTCATCTAAAGAAGTTCACTTTGTATCTGTGTTGTGTGATTAGCCCATTTCTGCGGTCTTTTATACATATATATATCGGGGAGTGAGTCACACGGCCGGCGAAACGAGTTTCTCGCCTTGGCGCGGCACGACTTCACTCCACTCCACTCCATCCATCTCCATGGCATCGTCAAGACTCGGGGGCAACCTGTTCTGCTCTCTTGCAATAATACTTGTATCTTATGCCTCGAACCATGGATGCCAGGCAGTGCCGGTTGTTCCAAATTTGATGTCGCCCGAGATGAAGGCGGAGGCGTAGAGAGATTGGATGCGGACCATCCCGCAAAGTGTGTGCGTTCTCAATTAAATAAGTCGGGGAATTAGTTGGTTAAACGAGTGGCAGTTGACTTTAAAGGAAGATTTCATTCACACTCGGCCACTTGGAGCTAAAATTAACCAGGAATTGTGTCTCCTTTAGATATTTCTTGTTTGTATTCTTATTTTTATTAGTCATGTCATATGAAAGTTTTCAGTAGAAGATTTTTTGATGGTTTGCTTACAATGTTGAGATATTCTTAGCAGAGTCTAGAACATAAAGTAGGGAATTTCTTGTATATTATAGTAAAAGGAACAGAGTATCTATATCTATGATAAAGTATTTATATATCTATAATAGAGTGCAAATAGTATTTACATTCAGAAATTCCTTTCTGCAGCCGTTTCCTTCTTTGTCATCAAATCTTATCTCTCATTATTCTTCTTATTTCGATTCCCTCATCTTTTGAATTGAGTTCTAGGTTTCTCAATCATAAAAAAAAAAAAAAAAAATCAAATAATAAAAAAGTGCTGTGTCAACTGATTATTCATAAAAACAAATGTTGTCATGAGTTTTATAATCAGAAAGGGTCATTGAATCCTCTATCTTTACAGAATTTTGTTTGTTTTTTCAACATATAAGAACGTATTCTTACCTCATATGGTAAAGTAAAATAAGACCTAAAATAAAATCTACAAATGGTTTCTTTTTTTTTTTTTTTAAAACCTTAATCTTTCAGCCTTAATAGTCACCTCAAGTCATAGTTTTTCTCTCACAACTAATAAAGTCACCAAGCTTCAATGACAACCTTGTCATTGTTTTACTTATCGCAGATTTTGTTGGACTATTAATTTTATAAAGTACTATGAACATTTTTATTTTCAAAATCACTTGGCTTGACATTTTAAAATCTGATGTGAAATATTTATTTAGCAGTCAGCATTTTTTGGAATTTGCTATAGATGGTAGTGGGGGAAAAATTGTTGCATTATTAATTCAACCTTCACTTTGGCATTTAATTCTTTTGTTTATACAATCGCTAAGCAAAAGCCGTCGCTGAGTTGTGTTATTATTATTCTACTTTTCTGCTGATTTAGCCAACATTACCGACCGGACACCTTGCACTTGGCGCTTCCGCAGATACAGTGGTTATTCTCCGTGCCTGTGACCCACTAAGGGTATCTGCATCTCTAGATAGGTTTTGTTTAACTTTTTCCACTTTCTCTAAAGAAAAAAAAAACAAAATAAATGTAAAAAATACCTGTCCAAGTCAATCAGTTGGCTGGGATACAGGTGAAACCCATTGAATTTCAAGAAATGGATTGTTTGCCTTTGTTAGGAGCTGGGGACTTTGAGTCACATTACCCAAAAAAGGGAAACTTTATTACGCTATGCCAGACGACACAAAGGGTATATTGTATTCGAGGGGCGGCATGTAACACGGCTTGTTAAGGCACTTGGATTATTTGAATCATTATATCAATTTTACAATTACGCCCTGGCCCCAATTTTGTTGCAAATTAACCAAAGAATTCCCGGTACTGGCAACTGTGTGTACATTTTATTACCTGTTTATGATTATTACCTTGTTGTGCTGCGGCCTTTTCCAGGCATTTTCATAAATCTAAATAAGAATTTTATTAGAAGGAATGCACATTATCGTTTATTGTGGAATTCTTATTTATTTTAGTTGTTGTTTACAGCCGGTGTGCCAAGTATTCTTTTTCTAAGCTATGGAAAGTTTTTTTGTATTGGGAAAAATGTAAATAAAAAATAAGCAGACGGGCAAGCATTAAATATTATTCTTTTATAAAGTATTTATTTATTTAATAATTTATTCAATGTATTATATTTCCCACTGTGAACTCTCATATTGCGTGTGGCCTTGCCTTTTCCGCCCACTGTTTCAAGCAAGTGCAGCATCCGAGGGCGATGATTGCTGCTCTTTTGGTCCTTGGTCCTTGCTCCCTGCAGCTAACGCAGGCGCATGCGTCGGGCTCTGGCGAGGCTGCAAATTGTTTTGTTTTCCTCACAATTGCTGAGCAGACGTTGGTTGGGTTTCAACCAGCATTTTGCGATTGTTTGCCCATTTACATGGGCAAATGCTTTGAATTCTCTTGGAGAAAAGCAGCAAACAGCAGCAGGACACCGAGTCCTGAGTGCCGCGTGTCAAGGCCGTTCAAAGGCTGGTCCACTCCGGCGAATACAGAATTTTCTGCACAGCAGCAGCAGCAGCAGCGGCGTCAGTACAGCGGGAGCAACGCGCCTCTCGCTTCCAACTTTCCGTTCAGTTTGCTCTCGGCCGCAGACAACGCTGCGTATACACAATCGACACAACCGCATACAGCACACTCCAAACAAATCGGAGTGTGTTTGTCCATCCATTTTGAAAGCCCTGTTGGCAGGTGCAGGGTCTATTTTTACACCACATATCATCACATCGTCCGGCAAGTGGCATCGTCAACACCCAGTAATCCAGCTCTTTCCGGAAAGTAAGCATAGGAAAAAATAACGGGCCTTGGGAAGGGACACCTAGAGATAAGCGCGGCGGAAAATGCAGTGCTCCAAATGTCTATTTACATACAGCTGTGTTCAAAATAATAGCAGTGACCCCCATATAATTGGGAACAATATATAACTATTTGGAGAATGCTGATAAGTCACAAAACGTGAAAGGAAGCCAAATTTGGAAAGCCGATTTTTGTAAGTCCTCGCAGGGGACGAACTTAAAATGGATCATGAAGAAAGTTTAAAAAGTTTTTATTTTACATTTTTTATTTTCAAAATTTGCAATCCTTTTTTTTTTGTTTATTATCTTAATAAATCGGAATTATATATATATATGTGTATTTTGACATTCATAATTCAATCAGAAGAACTTAAATATTTGCATTATATGAATTTTAAATCGATATTATATATAATCATTTATTTTTTAGCAAATCACGTTTAAGTAAAAAAATTATATCTTAAACAAAATTGCATTAATTTCTATTTGGACAGAAGTTTATATGTTTTATAAGGTTAGAAATAAGTTCATCGCTGCGATTCAATCTACATTATAATACTCTGCAAGGCTATGAAAATAGGGATTACTTTTTTAAATACAAGAGTAAAGTTTTTAAAAACCAACATATTATGAGGAGGGTTCAGTTTTAGTTAATAAAAAAATCACATCCAAATGAGAATACTCTCTATTATATAAATATGTTTAAAAGAGCTTTTAACTTAAGGAAAAGTAATTAAATTAAAGTATTTAAGAAATGTGATATGCATGTGGTCCATAAATCTTTGGTCTCTATGTTTTTCTTTCAAATATAAAAGCCTTAAAAATAAAAACCTATACATTATATGTAATTCCCATCATAAAGTTGCTTTATCCGTTTATTTAAAGATTCATGGAATATTTTGAGGATTTTATTTAAAATTTTTTACCATAACTTTAAGATTTTATTTTAAATTTTTATCTATTATTTTAAGATTTTATTTAAAATATTTACCATAATTTTAAGATTTTATTTAATATTTTTATTATAATTTGTATCCGTGCTGTACACTTTGCTTCTGGTGTCGCTCATGTTTGCCACTGTTGGCTGTTTGTCGGTCGCTGTTGCGACATATTCTATACAATGTTTTTGCTTTTTGTCGGGCCACAAAGGGGGGTGGGGGCAGGCTATATAAAGCATAAAATGAAATAAAGCCACGGACATGGAAAGCCGTTGAGCTTGGCCCTTCGCCTTCCCCGTGTCCAGTTCGGTTCAGTTTCCCCCAGAGTTCATTAAACCTTTCGATTTCTTTGTCTATGTTTATATATGCCTTTTGCAAAGACAGTCGATGAGTGTAGCTGCTGGCTGCCACTGCTGCTGCTTGTGCTGCTTGTTGCTTGCCCCGATGGCCATAAATTTACAGTTTCGAGCTGAGGAGAGTATCAAATGAGCGCACTCATTGTCTTGATCGCGATAAATAACACTGGTACCGGCATTGGCGTCTATATAAATATAAGCAAATAACTCTCTGGGTTTGAGTTACATTCTGAGAAGTATGTCTTAAGAACACCCAGAGTTTATACAAAAATTTATATTTATATGAGTGACTTTAGCAAGATATATTTTTAATTTAAAGACGAATCTTTACTTGAGATTTTGTTGTGTGCATTTAAAGAGGAAGTAATAAATAATTAAGTTATGAATAATTAAACACAAGTAATTTTGTCACGTTTTGACGTTTATTTTATTTATAATTATGTGTGATTTATATAGATATTGTATATGAAATAATTATGAAAATTTAATTTCTGATTTTCCAACAATCAATTGATGAAAAGCTTTTTTTTATTCTTAAAAAATAGAATTTATAAATTATATATATTTTTCACCTTCAAAAATTGGGCTTAACGAGCTTTTTTTTTAATTTTTTATTTTACAGCAATTAATGGATTAAAATCTTTTATATTCTTAAGAAATGTAATTTATAAATTATATATATTTTCCACCAAATACACAACCTTTAAGAATAAGGCTTGATTTGTTAAGATTTAAGATTTAAGTTAAGTTAAGATTTGTTATTCTTGACTTACATTTTTTATTTAACAGCAATCCATTGATTAAAACCTTTTATATTCTTAGAGAATGTAATTTATTAATTATATATATTATACCAAATACAAAACCTTCAAAAATAAGGCTTTAGAAGCGTTGTTTTTCTTGATTTAAATTATTAAAGTAACATTCTGAAAATGGAGAAGAAATAAAAAAACGGAACATTTTTATAACAGTTGTTATATTGATTTAAAGAGTTTAATATATTTTTAAAATATCAACCTGGTATGAACTGTTTTTTTTTAAGGTTTATTTTATAATTTACTTTTTAATAATCTTGGCCCCAATTTTTCTGTGTAATTCTGTATAATGTCATTCCGATTAAAGCTGTTAACAGCAGTAATATAAATTGCTAGCATCTTATTTATATATTTACTCGGCAATTATTGATAAGAAAAATAATGAGACCCAAATAAATACTACAGAGAAATTACTTATAAAAACTTAAACATAAAAATTTATAAATTAAAAAATATATATTTATAAATTAAATCAGTAACTAAGAAAATTAAAATTCTTTACATTTAAAAATGATCTTCATCGTTCAGTGCTCCCAACAGAAACTGATCTGCTCTGACGCAATACTGATAACAAGTTTAAAGATAATTTAAGCAGGCAAAACTTTTTTCTGGGTTTCTGTTAGAACACTAAAAATTTCACAAAACGAGGCTCGTTTTTGCCGGCAGCGTGTTCATCGCCTCGGTGGCGCAGTTGGCAGCGCGTAAGTCTCATAATCTTAAGGTCGTGAGTTCGAGCCTCACCCGGGGCATGTATGCTTTTTTATTATTATTATTTTTTTTTTTGTTACCTAAAACGTTTTTTATTTTATTTTATTATTTATTTTATTTATACCTTACTTTAAGTTATTTAATATTGGTGTAATTATGCAATTGCATGCACGCAATGCTTGGCGGCGAGTGACTCATATTTGCCCTACCGAAAGCATTCAACCAAAGCCAAAGCCAAAGGACTCTTTCCACCTAGTAGACCACCTTACCGTAATGTACTTCCAGCTCTCCACGAACTGCATTCAGTCCTTTGTAAAATTGCATTCGTCCAGAGCTAGCTAAGGCCTCATTGTCCCATTGTCATCATCTCCCGGGGCTTGTCTCTTTATTGACCTTAATTGATGTCAAGTGGATGTAAGTTCTCTGGGAGTGTGCTCGGGAACCAATCCTATATATCTATTACCCCATTGGCCACACCAAGGAACTGAATAATATTCTTTATTGCCCCTGCCACGCATTTATTATTGGCCCAGGACATGCCACCGCGAAATTAGGGGTGTGAGCTCCGCTCTGCTCTGTCCTCGAAAGCTTCTAAATCATTATGTTGTCTCCGTTCCCGTTTTTAATTCGAAAAGGCTGTGGGGAAGGAAGATCAAAGATTAATAAGATAAGTGCCTATATAGAATGTCAAGTTCCCCGAAAGGCGACTAATTTCCATATCAATTTGAGTGCAGAGAAGTTTTAGCTTGTATAAAAGATAATCTCTTGCGATTGAATGTTACTAAATTGATGTCAACAGAAATGGAGATTTTGTAAAGTTATTTACTTTATTTAAATCTTAAAAAGTCTAATAAAAAATTATATTTTTTTTTTACAGGCCACTGAAGTGTGAAATGGGTGTGGATCTCTACACTGAAAGGATCAGAAATACCAGCAGCTTTGAGTGTTTGTGAATTTGAAGGGGACGTTCTGACCGCTGACCGCTGACCGGAGATTCCACATCCTTCTCCTCAACGCCCCGACCCCCTCCACCCAAAATGAATTCCACAATGGAGTCCTCAACCACAAAGCCGATGCGTTCCCGAAAGCGACGACTGCGTCGAAGGCGACAGATTGCCTATTTGGCCATATGTGGCTTAAGTGTGGCCATTTTTGCCATCGCACTGGCCACGCTCATTAGGCCAGCTTCAGGTCAAGGTGACGTTCAACCAGGACCTGCAGCAGGAGATGTAGCAGGAGGTGGAGGAGCAGGTGGAGCAGGAGGTGGAGCAGGAGGAGGAGCAGGAGGTGGAGCAGGAGGTGGACCAGGAGGTGGAGCAGGAGGTGGACCAGGAGGTGGAGGAGGAGGTGGAGGAGGAGGTGGAGGAGGAGGTGGAGGAGGAGGAGGTGCAGCAGCTACTGGACCGTGGCGCGAAGGTTACTCGGGCGACGGCACCACCCACGAACAGCTCGGTCAGCCCCATTGGGAGCCCTTGGAATACACACCTTACCGGCCAACAACGAACTATTCCAAGGATCCGCTAAAGCCCACGTCGGCCATGAATCCCATATTTAACTTTACGCACTTTCTATTTGACACGGTGCTGAGTTCAAACGATTCCTTTCCGCCGGGTGAGTGAGAAGTACTACCAACTTTATATATATTTAAGTAGGCGCAAAACTATTCTCGATAATTAATATAATCGTTTCTTTTCTCGGTGACTTTCTGCAGGATATATTGAGATAAAGAATGGCGACACTCTGCAACTGGGTACGAAAGTGGAAGAGAATGATTGGCGGGATCTGTTGGCCAGTTATTGGTTGGTTTTCCTTTGGGTTATTCTACTCCTGGTACTCATCATTGTCGTACCATTTATAGCGTAAGTATCTGCCATTATTCTGCTGTAAAGATGACCATTTAAATCCGGATAATCTTTATCATTAGCGTGTGCTACTGCTGCTTCTGTTGTTGTCGGCGCTGTCGCCAGGGCTGTCCGCCGTGCACCAGCAAACAGGATGCTCAACGGCGCTTCTGCTGTGGCATATGCCTCCTGCTCCTCATAATTGGACTAATGTGAGTGGCACTCTCTAATCCATTCTTTCGGCAGAGTTAAACGAAAAACTTCTTTATGTATTTGTTAGCTTTGGCATCATCATTGCCTTTGTTACCAACAAAATGCTGGAGGACGGCTTCGCAGAGACCCAAGTTTCGATGAAGCGCGGCGGCGAGGACACCTGCACCTATCTACGCGATGTGTCCGATCATGTCCACCATTTGTTGGTAAACAACTTCGAGGAACTGGAGACACATATCACTGATCAGCTAACACGTAAGAATTCTATAGAATTCTATAGTTCATGGTGCCTAACATACTACTTCTTTCGTCGTTCAGAGGCTCCAGATCACATATTTTTGGATTTGGCTGACACATCACAGAGTACTGCGTTAGCCGAGCTGGAACGGATTCTTGATAACCTGCCGGATGCTTTAGAACTGATGAAGGAGATTGAGAAGATGCAGAAGGACTTGGTTTTCTTCGGCGCACAGTTAAGAGATGGTAGGAGTCGCGCTATATTGGGAAGCATCGTTTTCACACCTAATATTCCCCGATTCCAGGTCTCCGCGGTATGAAACGTGATCTCAACTTCGCCGTTGCCAATCTGTGTCAGGTGCAGATGTGCCAGAAGTTCCTCGTCACCAGCAATATCGAGCAAATTGATACCTCACCGTGCCTGCACTTTGACTGGGTACATATATATAGCCCCTTGACTTTTACTTAACTTGATTTAATGTGATGGTTTGCTTTTAGCTACCCAATACTGCGGAGTTTATTAAAGAGATGAATAATATCATTAAAGAGAATCATGGCAAGATAGCCCTTGAAGGCCTCAAGAGACTTAACGTGGTCAAGCAAGGCGTCAAGAAGCGAGTGGCTACTGTGGTGCCGACCATTGTAAAAGATCTAAAAAAGGGCAAGACCACCTTCCAGGAGCACGCCACCAATGTTCGCAACGTTGTTGAGGCCGTGCTGAGTGATATATACGACAAGACGCAACATTCGACCAAATCCTTTGAAGATGTTTATACGAAATTTGGCCCAGATCGCAATGTAGTTAGCGTGCTTGTCACGCTGATCATTTTGCTGGTAAGAATCGGATCTATTTCAAAGTTGCAAGTGCTACCATCTTTACCTCTCCTTCCTTATATTCAGATTCTGTTTGTGCTGATCTGGGCTTTGCTTTGCGGCTGCTTCGGACGACGACGCAGTGGTTACACCGACGAGTGCTGCAGCAAGGCCTCCGGCGCCACCTGCCTGCTAATGTGAGTGACGACACAGCACACAGCAACTCGATTGAACACAACTAAAAAATAATCCTCTCTTTCAGAGCCATCTTACTTATATTCTGCGTTTTTTCGTTCATTTGCCTCGTCGGACTGTTCTACTTTGTTGCCGGTTGGGTGACCTATCAGGGCGCTTGTGCCCCGTTGCGTGATCTCGATAAGAATGCCATATTTCGGCAACTGGACGCCGCCATTGATGTGAGCCGCTATATGCCGAATATGTCTGGGCTAAAGGAGACGCCGCCGATGAGGATGTCGGATGCTTTAAATTCGTGCAGATCCAACGAGACAGTGTTTATGGTGATGAAAAAGAACAAGATCTATGACATCAGCGAGTTGACGCGCGTCAAGGTGATGTCCATGGATTTCCATAAGGTTGAAATCTTTAACGAAACCCTCAAGGTTTCACTGATTGCACCCGAAGATAGTCCGAAGCTGACTAATGTGTCGGGTAGCAAACTGGGACCGTACCAAGGCAGTGACTACTCGTCCAAACTCTGCACCAGGTTCACACCCATGAACCTTGTCGCCCTCTCCGAGCAGCTGTCGAGCCTCTCGAACGATCTTGAGTATCCAGCCTATGGCTGGGCCAAGGTCTCCTTCTGGAACGAGGGCCTCAACGCCAGGGCCTTGCACCGCAACTTTGTGCCGAAGCTGAATAACCTTGTGGGAAAGCTGATGGAGACTTGGAAGAAAATCGACGAATTGATATTGTACAACAATAACAATTTTTCCGCCACCATCAAGCTTCTCTCCGAGACGGCCAAAAAATCCGAGGATTTCATTAATAATCGCGGCAAAGACTATTTAAATCTGTTGGGCACCAGTCTGTTGACTGACATTGAGGAGAAATTGAATCAATACCTTGACACGGTCCTGATGGAGGCTGAGAATAATGTGGGACGCTGTGCGCCACTGGGTTATGTATACGATCGCGGCGTGGATCTGGTCTGTCACCGTTTGGTGGATCCAATGGTGCGTTTTCTTGGGAGATTTTCTAACTTTTAATTACGTTACCAATTTCGAAACATTTCTAA
This sequence comes from Drosophila seguyi, assembly GCA_008042675.1. Taxonomy (NCBI): domain Eukaryota; kingdom Metazoa; phylum Arthropoda; class Insecta; order Diptera; family Drosophilidae; genus Drosophila; species Drosophila seguyi. The sequence continues at coordinate 84,688 of VNJU01003969.1, forward strand.
AATTTCCCCTTAGAATGGCTACTGGGTGGGCATCCTGCTCTGCGCCCTACTCTTCCTACCCATCCTCTATGTGGCCCACCGTCTGATGTGCCTGTACAGGAAGATCTATCCGTATATGGGTGCCGCGGGTGCTGGTGGCGTCGTCGAGGGCGGGTAAGTGGTTTTCCTTATAATCGCCCCCCGTTCATACCATTCGCATTAAGCACCGTTCTAAACCCTAAGCACATAATAGCCCCGCAGTGGCGGCGGTGGCATAACAATTCAGTTTGAGAAAGTAGAGGCGGACATGCACTGGGACAAAGTCGTAGCCAAAGCGGAAGCCCAAGTTGAAGCCGAAGATGATGACAAGGCTGATGTCACCTCGGAGTACGAGCAAGACCAAGCTGGACAAATGCCTAAACCGCTGCTGCCTGAATGTGCCACTGTATCATTTTTATGTTTTATTTTTAAAATTTTACGCATGCATCCAGAGATCTCAAAAATGTAGTTACTGTTTTGAATTAACAAAAAAATATTTAAAAAAAAAAATGGAAAATTATATCGACAACGAATTAAACCTGTATTCGCTCTTCTCATTTCACTGCTAACCAAACCAAAATCATCCGCACCACGCAGCAGCGACTATCTGTACGACGCTTATAGTGAGCGCGAGCGCGAGCATGTTCCATTGGCGAAGTAAGCGAATCATTCCGTTGCATTCAAAGCCATTCTGTGTGTGCCGCCTGGCTAGCAGCAGCTCCTAATGCTTTTCCTCTTTGACCCCCTTTTCCCCTTGCCCCTGCAGTGTACCCAAGAAGCGACGCAAGGCCTACGAGCGACATCGGCATCGGGAGCAGCAGGACTACTATGAGGACGCCTCGCCCAGTGCCTCGCGGGGCAATCGCTCTGGCGGAGATCGTCGCGGCGGCGGCGGTGGTGGTGGTGACGGCGGCGATGGCGCTCCAGGCAGCAGCAGCATGCGCTACAACGACATGGCGCCCACGTAAGTGTCTTCCCCGAGTCCCGAGCATGAATTTCTTTCAATTTAAATTAGCTTACTTATGCAACGACTGTCATAACTTGTAAGAAAGGTAGACTTTTTAAGGTATATAGTAGGAAAATATTAAATATTAGGCAAACTAATGGAAGGCTCTAAGAAAATTGACAAATTTTTAATAATATAATAAAAAAGGAAACTTAATAAGGATTAGAATTCACATATTAAAAGCCTCCTACCCCTCTTTATACCCTTTGCAGTGAAGGAGACATCTCCAACCCTATAAAGTATATATATTCTTGATCAGTAAATTCTTATGTTGAAAACCCAGAAATGGGTGTGGTTTCTGTTAGCTGTTAGTGTCTTAAAAAACTCACTAAACTTCTTACAAAATTATATATTTACTTAGAAAAGATTTGATTACAAGTTATGACCGTCTCTTACTTTTAGAGAGCCTTTAAAAAATATTAACAATGCCTCTTAGCTGCATAACACTGACCCAGAGATTCACCATTATCGCATCCAGTTTCCCTTTGCGTTCGTTTCGGACCACCTCGCCGCATAAAGAAATTGCTAAAACGCTAATTTTTAATTTTGTTTAATTTAGCGCTAAGACTGTGGCCTCCAATGGCGGCACACGGCCAAAGGCATTGGCGGCAGATGGTTTCTTTTAGGCAAAAATGGCCCCTCGGTTCGCTCGGTAATGTGTGCGCCAATCCAGAGCTCAGTGATTCAATCGGTGTGCTTTCCCCGCCTCGATTCGAGAGTTCGATCCTCCGATTGTGGTTCCCCCTTTATTAATTCTGTTAACCTTAAAGTTAAAGCTTTGTTTAAAAAAAAAGAGAACATTTGTTTAAGTTTCGTTGATAAATTCATTTTAAATTCGATATACGCGACACCATTATCTGTTTAACGAAGAAAATATGGTGTAATTTGGTTTCATTTCCGTTGTTTTTAATAGCTTTTTAAGATGATTTTAAATTCAAACTGTACACTCCTTCTGTGCTTTGTGTTCTCGTTGTTTCTCTGGGACGAATATGTTTTCGTCTCCTAGATTGCTCCAAAGTCACAGACACTCACTGGAAGCGATTTCCTAAACCCCAAAGAGCTAAACCCAACTAAACTGAACAAAGTTTCTTGACTAATCTGTTTCTGTGTTGTGCGTGTCGCGTGGTCGTCGCACTATGAATTTTTTAATTACATGTATATTTTTGTAGTAACATTTGTATTAATATATATATTGATCTACACAGGCACTGGGACCATGAGCCACCGCGTTACCACAATCCGCCAGCTGCGCCGCCATCCTCGGAGTACGAGCGTCCGCCGCCCTACTATTACCCCGGGGCTTCCGAGCAGGATTAAAGGAAGTGAAGTTGAGTGAGCTGAGAGGTGGCAACATGGATGACGATTTTGATTTGAACCCAAAACAAAAAAAAACCCTCACCTATCCCCCTTACACTGAGACTGTACTTTTAGTTAAAAAGCATAACTGAAATTATATAATTTAATTAAGTAGTACTGTAGCATCACACATGTGTTATATATATATGTATACAAATATCTGCCATTGACCTACAGAAGATAATGATAAGTGCGAAACACTGGAATTTTCTCAAATATCATTTCACAATTATGTGTGTACTTTGAAAATGTTGCCAAAACACGACGACGACGACGACGACGGTGATGATGATAATGATGATAAAAGCACTAAAAAATGGATGGATTGAATAAATGGACGAAGCATTTAATATTAAAGAGAAGAGACGACGAGGGTCGCGCGGCACAGGCGTCGGATCTGATGAGTCAACCTTGAAGAAGTTGGGCATTCGCCGGGCCGCACGGCCGCTGAAGCTTTAAGGAATCTCATAATTTTATTATGCACGACGACGATGAAAATGAAAGCAAATATCTAGCAAGCAAGCAAGCAACACTACATAATAACCGATCAAACAAGAACACTTTATGGAATCTTTAAAACTTCCAGTAAATCAAAAGATAAAAGAAAAAAGAGAAAATAAGAAAGAAAGCAAGAAATATTTGATCAATACCAAAACTGCCATTTTAATTTAGAAAAGAGTGCAGTACCGTGGAGAGTTGAGAGTTATTCAATGCATTTAATGTATTTATTTTAGAAAGAAATAAAAATAAAAATAAAAAACATGATTGATACCAATGCAAATGCAAAACCAATAAACTGGCAAATAATACGGATACCAGTACGTATCCTTAACACGTTGTCATAGTTTAGTAAGTGAAAACCAAAATCATGAGATGAAAAATCGAGAAAGAAAAAAGAAAACCAACCCCGTAAAGCATTTAAACGTTTCCCAATTGTATTGTCTAGGACTTAAGTGCAAGCTAAACCATACACGAGCATATTTGTACCGATTACACAAAAATAATTACATCATTTTTAGTATTATTATTAATAATTAAGAGTGTATGTTGTATTTTACATTTGACATACATTAAATGATTTCCGCTTAAGTCAAAAAACAAAAAACATTAAAAGAAAAGTCAACTAACCAATGTATCAATATATTGCCCAGCGCAAGTAAAGAAATTATCGCATAAGATCCCCGGAGAAAAACACACAAAAAACCAAAAACTAAAAAAAAAACCCAAACCAGTTGCCAGTCAATCATCGAGCTCCGTTGATGGTTGTCTCTGTCGTTTGCAGACATTTTCGTCAATAAATTTCAAATGGTTTTTATGTAAGTCTCAAGTTTCTTTTTAAATCTCCTTGGAATCATGTAAGATTTTATTTTGTCCCGATAATGCCACCTGGCAAGCATACTTTCAGGGAGTAGCTTGACAATGCTCAATGCTTGTTTTCACTCATTATTTTCACTCAGGCACAGATCAGCTCAGTTCCCCTCTACTGCTCAATGTTTTAAAAAGAATTGGTTGTAAAAATCTCGAGAGGTTTCTTGAAAATTGTTCAAAGACATATATATACCTTAAAGTATTATCTCGCAAGAGTTATTTTATTTAATATCTCTACAATTTCTTATTATTTTTTATAATTTACACTAAAGTAATCCCTGATTTCTAAATCAAATTCGGAATGTTAAATTTTAAATTAAATAAAACCAGAAAGGATATCATACAATCCGCGTTACCCATGTTTAGGGATCAGTCCAACGAATCTGAACTTATAGAATCACGATCCGAACCTAAATACGGGGGAAAAGATTACAGCTATATTCCCATCTACGCTGTACCGAATGCTGTCACAGAAGCCTTAGTTGGCCAATCGCCAGCACCCAGGGGATACCAAGCTGACAAGGATATTGGCGAAAAGGCGGTAAAGGATGATTGGCGGGAATATCTGGACAGTCAGGACAAGCTGAAAAAGCTGATCCTGCTGCTGTTGCTTCTGTTTCTGATCGTGCCTCTCTTGGGGTGAGCCTTAGATACTTTGATTTTATTTCGGTTTAGGTATTTTTGAGGAGCAGCTTCTCCTCTTAGAATCATTTGTGCCTGTTATTGTAGGCGATCCAGGAGGCGCAGGAAATACAGCCCATTATCGCGTTACTGCTGTACCATATTCCTGGTCCTTGTGGGATTGCTTATGCTGTAAGTCCTTGAGGAAGTCGTAACTACAGCTGATCTGTATCTGTATTTAGTTTATCTCTCTTCTTTGCCATTTTGGCTACTGTTAAGTTAAACAGGAGCCTGAAGAGCTCTGTGGACTGTTACTCCCAGTACAACTCGGGCAAGTCAAAGGGGTATTATCTCTACAAGTCAACCGCCGATCTGTATGACATCAACTATAACCAATTGTTAAAGGGGATCGAAGCCCCAGTTTTGGCCCACGACGAAGTCATGAAGAATCTAAGCAAGTTGCTTAAGAACATGCAGGAAGCAAAGCCGCTTTTGGAGAACCTCAGCGGTGAGCTGACCGTCGCCAAGGGGTTAGCCATCAGGTTTCGGGATGGTAGGTATTTTTTGAAAGGTTAAAAATTATTATCTTTCTTGATCCTTGGCAGCCTTGCGTGCTGTCAAGCAGAATCTTAAGGTATTCCTCAACGTGTTGTGCAATCAAGAGGAGTGCAGAGATTTCTACAGAGACAATGAGATCGGGATGCTAGACGAAGGATGTCTGCGCTATGATAGAGTACGTACATTGAAGGCTTCTTAAAAGAAATGAAAAAGGTTAAATATCTTCCAAAACAATTGTACAAATTAAAGCTATCCCCAACGGAAGACTTTACCAAGTCCATTGAAGAAATTCTGGCCGTCAACTTAGTCAACTATCCGCTACTGGCTGCCCAGAAAATCGCCAAGGCGGAGGAGAAACCAAAAGAAGGTGATTCCCCCGCATCTGCTCTGCGAGGGAAGCTGGGACCGATGTGGTACCAGAGCACTTTGGGATGGCTTTTGTTGCTCCTGTTTTTGCCCCTCTTCCTGCTTATTGCTCTTCTGGTGACTCTGTTCAGTGCTAAACATGGCAGAAGAATGCTGTGTGCGTTTCTCATTGCCGGCATCATTTTCTTTGCCCTGAGCCTTATCCTGGTTCTCTTCTTTCTGGTCCACGGATCCTTGGCGCATCAAATTAGAACCGAGTAAGTTTTTGGAGAAGCTCTTAAGCAAAGTGAAACCCATGGATACTCTTATAGAAAGGGGTCCAAAAAGTCGAATGATCATATTGGTTATTTACCTCGGTTAAGAACTGGAGATGTCCTGCAGCAAAGCGTCCGCAATGAAAGCTTGAACAGAGCCTTGGTTCTAAAGGAGCTTTATGGCAAAAAGGATGTTCGGGAATCCCTGGATAGAGTAGGAAGCGCTCGCATACTTGACAGTCAATCCCAGGCGGCGACTGTGGATCAGAAACTCTTGGCCGGCAATCTCCTCAGCTACAACAGCTCAAATTTCACCTGGCACTTGTGCCGGGAGCTGGTGCCGGAACCCAAGCCGGGTCCTTTGCCGGGGCTGATTAGCAGACTGGACAACCTGACTAGGAATGTGGGATCATCGCCATTTCTGCTTAAGCAAACCAACTACCTGCGTGCCGCCCACAGGGAACTGGGGAAACCCCTGGCCGGGATCGTCCAGCGACTGCGTGATAAGCTAAGGCAGCTGAATCATCTACTGTCCGGCGGATATGGAAGCTTTTCCGAGCACATGAGCCGCCTTCTCGAGAAGATCAAGCAGAGTGATTCTCGCCACGATGTCAAGAAGGTAAGCGATGAGGTAACCGGAAATATTAGTTATTTCGTTGATTCTGTTCCGGATAATGACACCAAGTATGGAACGGAAGGACGCACTCCAAATACTAGCCTAAAGTTAGATGCGAATGATGATCTCTTTAGGAGGATTGCCAATCCAATGGTGAGTGGAATATGTTTTTCTGATATTTTGATATATACAATTTACCATATTCCTCAGAATGCCATCTGGTTTTGGCTTCTAGTCTTCACACTTCTGATTATTCCCGCACTCTGCTGCTCGAATTGTCTGCGAAGACGCTTGAGTCGTAATAGATATGTGTCGCAGGATACGCTATTGTCCTGTGGCGGGGAGAATTTTGTGGCCCATAGCACGCTGCCCAGGGAATTGGAATCACACTGCCACTGCTACAGATATCTGCCAGTGTGTGAGGAAACGTGTTGCGATGATCTGACAGCAAATGTCTATTGCGAGTATCAATGCTGACGGTAAAGGAAGTAGCTGAAAGATGTCTAAATAAATACATAGATACATAGATATGTGAAATAAATAAAAATATACTTGAAATTAATCAGGCATTATAAACCTATTATTATTTGACTTGTATTTCATAAAATTTATTTATTTATTAATATAAAAAGCATACTTCTAGGAGCTTTATAGCTTTTCATAACTTAAATTAAGCTTAGTTTTAAAAGACAAAAACTTATGTTATTGGGAATAAAAGAAACCCCATCTTAGAATCCAACATAGTTGCTTTTCATAATCTATCAACATTCTTACTAAAATGTACTATACATGCCTTCCCACTATCAAATCCCATTTATCAAATCATTTTCACTCTTAAATAAGATTAATATCTAAAATCTAAATTCAAAATAAATGTATTCACACATTTTTAAACACTTCCTAGCCGAATAAGTCAGTAGGTTTACACTATTTTTAAATCACATTAAAACAATACAAAGAACAAAAAATGAATCTTCCACTGAGAGTTTGGCTTGGTTTCTCCATGACAATCCTCTTGCCCATCGTCCAGTGCCCCAGACTGTGGGAGACAACGGCCCTGAGCTTGTGTTATAAGGCTAAGGATACTACTCCTGGCTGCTGCTCCTCGGACTGGCTGACACAGCTGCAGCAATCCTGGTGTCCCCTGCTCAGGCTATTAATTGTGATCCTGGTGACGCTGCCCATCTACAATGTGATACTCATTCTGGTGGGGTAAGTATTTGAGATTTAGGAATACTTGGTTAGAAGATTAACTCAAGGATGTCCTTTAGCTGGCGTTTCCACAGCAGCATCACTAGCAGTGCAGAGCATGTAGTGGTGTGTACAAGACCTGTAAAGTATCCTGCGCCGCAGCCGCCTCTAGTTCCTCCAAAGCCACCACCACGCGTTCGGCGACGTCCAGCTACAGCATCTCCCAAGAGACCGAGATCTAACGAATCCGTGCCTTATCCCAGTCACATGGATCCCTTTGCCGAGCAGGAACCGTACCAGATCCTGAGGCGGAATCTTCAATTAGTCCTTAATGGCCTGCAGAATCCGCCGTTGGAATTTGTACCGGAACCTATCACGAAGCCATCCGGGAAACCCATCGGGATACCTTGCGATATATCTTCCGGTGTACCTTCCGATGTGGTCTCCTTATGCCCATCCGAATACCCAAGAAGTGAGGCGCTGAAGAAACGCTCGAAGGTGATCTTTAAGCGCCTCTGGCAGAGATGGAGAAACCGAAACAAACTCAAAAAGTCCAAGAAATCGCCGCTCAGCGTTTCCTCTTCCAGCTGCTGCAGCACCAACGCCTCCAGTTGCTTTTACATTTAGAGGAAACCTAGCCAAGTTCGAAGGCTGCACACAGGCCATGTATTTTAATTGAGAAATCCTATGCGAATATATGTGTTATATTTTTTTACGATTTTATGTGTGTGCTCTGAAGGCCTTGGCTGGGGAACGCCTCGATCTTTTATTAGAACACATCCGGTAGCCAAGCGAGCTAAGCGACAAACCTTGTTCTCGCATCAATCAAACGCAGAAAACGCAACCTTAAGCCAAAAAACTCAAAGCTGAGAAGAAAAAAATAAACTCTGAACACAAAAGTAAAGCAAACAAAGGCGAAATAAGCCCAAGCAACTTACCAACTACCGGGTGAGCTTGCTCGTTCGCTGACTGCCTGATTAAGGGGCAGCGAAAGCAGATCGCTATCGTCACTCCATCTCCATCTCCGACTCCGGCTCTGGCTCCGACTCTGGCATCAGCCCACTCCACAGTGCCAGTGCCAGAGCCAGAGCCGGCACCGGCTCCACCTCCAACATCCAAGTGCAGCTCCATCATTGTCTGATGTGCCACAATGGCAGGAAGGGAAGAGGCCAAAGAGCGCGGGAAAAAAGGCAACAGAAGCTGGCACTTGGGGCCAACGGAACAGCTAATGCTCTGCAGCTGAAAAAAGCTGTAATTAAGTCAGAGTTGAGCTTAAAAATGAAAAGAATTGAAGAATTATTAAGGAATAATTTAGAAATAAGGGGAAAGGGAATTATAAATTTGAAATATATTCTATAGTCTATGAAGCTGAAAACAAATGAAAAGTGATGGGTTTAATTTAAAAAAAGAATCGAGGAAAATTAAGGGAATATTAATCTATAAAATTAAATAAAACTTTGTTAAATTTTACACCAGAATTCCTTATATGTATAAAAGGAAGAGCAAACTTTCAGTGGCTTATATAGATAGAGATTTAATTTCAACACCGTATTGTTTATTTCTTAAACAAATATGTACTAAAAACAAATATTGTAACAACAATGTAATCAATCACTTTTTTGTTTCACAGACTTCTCGTAAATATTTATATTGTAAAAATAACAGAAAAAAAACCCAAAAATCTGAATGGAATAATGTTTAACTTAAGACAGAAACCCTTTTGAAGGGCATAATATTACACACACGAAAATTACAGAGCAAAATAAGCGCCGACAAGACAACTCCCAGACGAGTTTTTTGTTCTTCCGCTGTTTCAAGTCAGACCCAGGAGATGACCAGGCCAGGTACGCAGACGATCTTGTGTGGCAAGGCACCCCTCCCCTTCGAAGGCAAGGCCATTGAAAAGTGAAAAGCGGCATATGTGTTTGTTCATAATAATTTGTAGCTAAAAATTAAATCACGTTTCTTATCAGCGATGCGATGCGATTGTGAGTGCCTTTCTTTTTCGACAATTACCAAAATCATAAAGGCAGCCAACGAAATTACCTAGCAACCAAAAAAAAAGCAAAAAAAACAAAATAAAGCAGTAACAAGTAGCAAGTAAGAGTAACAACAACGAAATTTCACTTTCAATTTCTCAGTGTGTGTGTGTGTTTGTGTGTGTTTGTTTGGTACAAAAACAAAAGACTTAAGGCACGAACTCGGCCGCAGTGAAGGTTAAATCGTTCGATTTGATATTCAATCTACGATTTCGAAAGCCGCCATGCCAATGCACCTGGAACCTCACGAGGGAGGTCTTAGCTCCCACCTGAACTGCATAGGCAATCCCCCAGTTCCAGGGATAGATCACTTCTCAGCTCTCACGGGAATCTTGGGAATCGCTCTTCCTGCCTTTCGATTTCCCCGATTTCGGGTTTTCCTTTTGCCTTTCCGTTGTGAAATCTAGTCCAGTTGCGAAACAGAGCATGAGCATCTCGAAGAGTTTTCTCGTCCGAAACTGGCACACACACAGAATTGCAAAAGGCAAAAGGAAAAGGCAAGAGAAAAAGGAAAAGCCAGAAAGCAAAAGCTGCTGCTGCTGCTGCTGCACAGAAACATCAAATGGCAAATGGCACGCAATGGAATTGGGCATTAAAATGCACGCAATTAAGTTGGCCAATTTGATTTACAGTGAAAGGCGGTGAAATTTATGGCATGCAAAGCGTGAGAAGGCATCTGGCCTCGAATTTGGACAGAAATTGCCAGTCGAGAACCCCACTTGGAGCACGGATTTCAGACATTTAAGAAATCTGAAAATTGCAGAAAATCAATAGGAAAAAAAGGTACTTAAAATTAAGAAAGGTACTAAAACATTACCTTAACAATACTCCCTGAATATCTTTTATTGACTTGCGTTGCACTCGACTTTTCGGTTCTTTCGTTTTCTTTTCAAATTTAAACTTTAAACTCAATTTGTTGACGTTTGTTTGCTGATTGCCGCCGCTAATTTTTCAGGGGGTAGGCGTGGCTGGGTTAAAAAATTAAGCTGGGTGATTGGACGCGGATTCGGTATGGATTTGATTTTGGCTCGGATCGGACTCGGCGCTTATGAAACCCTTTCCATTATGCCCGAGCACACAACGCACTCCGGCGAACACCTATGCAAATGAGACGCGAGGCTGAGGCTGCCACCTCTCCTGCTTTCTATCGTGTGAAACGATAGCCGAACGCCAGGCCAGAGTGTTATGCGCTGCGTATTTTGTAAATCATATTTCGAATTTGAATTTGCATTTGCATTTGCCACGGCTTGACGCAGTCCCAGTCCCAGTCCCAGATTGGAGATGATGCTTCAAGATGGTGATATGGCCGGAGACATTTGGCTGACACGGCTCTTGGCCGTTTGTCTTTATGCTAATCAAACATGTTTGTTTACAAAATTCCCAATCTGATAACAAATGGTGGCTGCGACTGCTGCTGCTGCTGCTGCTGCTGCCTCCCCCCCAAACAAAGAAATGGGTGGAAGGTGACCGGTTTCACCTGGTTGAGTTATCGAACCAAAAGGTGTTAACCCATATAAAATTTTCCGTACTTGAGATTTGAAAGAGGTTAATGATCATTTGCTTAAATTGAGACCAAAGGTTTTTAAGGTTAATAAAGTTTTCCAAATGAATTTTAAAGTGTTATTGAGTTTATACAGACATTTATATAAATCAAAAACAAAATACATATATGTATATTTCACAAAACAAAGACTAATTGCTTTAATTTAATTTTAAAAAAACTGTAAATTAAATATAATAAAAATCGAAACCAGTGGAAGCGGGTTTCGGCTGGAAGTCCCTTCCTTTGGAATACCAAACTACCGCTATTATCTAGTTAGCCTCGCTCTGTTAACAGTCTGTTAAAAGCTAAACAGCGCCAACGAAGGAGCTGACCAAAGGCAACGCAGTAAAAACTGAATTCTCCATGCAGCTCACAGCGCCGCGGACTGCAAACTGAAACTGTTTTTATGCTGCTGCTTTTGTTGTTTCTCTGATTTTGTTGTTGTTTTTATATTGGACTGATCGTATATGGCTCTCGTACGTGGCGGGCCTGAAGCCTGAAGCTCAACGCAGAGCCGTTGTCAAACACAAAAACAACAGAAACAGAAACCAAAACCAAAGTCGAGCTCAAAACAAATCTCAGCGCGGCTCTCTGCTACTCCACTCGCTGCACAGAGAGAAAATCTTTGAATGAGTGCTAGGGCTCATTTCTAGGATTTCCAATTAAAGCTACGTTAAGGTGTTTAAACTTAAATAAAATACAGCATAAATTTAAGATGTAAATAAAATAAATGTTAAATGTAAACTTATATGATTTTTTTTTATTTTTAATCGTTAAATTGATATTAAAAGAACATTAAAAAAACATGTTTTCAAAAAATAACATCAACTAGAATTTTTATGTGATATTTTTTTATCACATTTATTTATTAACATATATAAGGAATTATAGAATAAATAAATTGTTAATTTTCCACGTCTTCAAAATAATAGATACAAATTTATCTGTTGCGAATTGACTCCAATTTCTTATAAATTGTATAATTCAAATGTAACTTACAAAATTGTAAGTAGGACAAATACGTAAAAACTATTAATAAAAAATTTTAAAATATTCAAAATGACCAAAGGGATGTGTCATTTATAAATTTTAGTTCTTAGTATTTCTTATTTATAAGACTTTGGTTTAGATACTGAACTTAACATAATAATACTTAAAACCTCAGTTGAACTTGGTTTTTGTTAACTAAATGAAATCACATATTTATCTTTAAATAAATTCTTTTATTATTCGTTCGCTACCTTTGGAAGATTGCTTATTTAGAAAACAACCTTCTTCATAAACTTCTAAAATGTTTTTTTACCAGAATTAAAATATGTATTACAGAGATGGCGAGCCATATGCATCCTTATAATTAACTTTTGTAGGTGTTAAATAAAACGTATTACAACCTAATGGTTTTTAGATATTTTATATCCCCAAGTTTATTTCTGAGAAGATTATTAAAGAAGGAATTCTTTTCAGAATTCTTTTTAGAATCCCTGAAAGAATCCCTTCCTTCAGAATTCTGAAAAGAATCCCTTCCTTAATAATCCTACTAAAATCTTTTCAGAATTCCTTCCTTAATATTCCTACTATAACTTTAAAAGTTAATTATTTCTTTTCTTTCTTCTTTCTTTGCTTTTCTTTCTTTCTTTTTCTTTCTTTTATTTTTCCTTTAAGCCATAAATTTTCCCCCAGTGCCTACGCCAGCGTCGCTGCCCTGGTCGCTGTCGTCGCCTTGTCTTGCCAGCTGGTGGCAGCAACGGCTGGCTGCGTCGGCAGAGCTCGAATCAGTTTCAGTTTCTCAGCTTCGGGGGCCAGTCCGGCTCAGTTCAGTCCAACGTGCGAGCTCGCAGCGACAAGTCGAGGAAAGACAAGAAAAACGAACAGAAACCGAAAAGCGGTCCACAACGCCTTACTGCGGGGCCAGGATTTTTGAAAGTGACTAGTGACTAGTGGCGGAAAATGTGCGGTATTTGCCCACGACAGTTGTAGTCTTTCCAGCCAGAGCTGTTGTGTGTGCGGTGCACCAGTGTCTATATCGATCGAAACCAAACTTCAATTGCAAATCGCAATCTAATTCCCACTGCCATTTCAAGGAGAATCGATTTTGCGGCTGACAAAACTCGTGGATACACGCGGCGCGGAGTCGAGTTCAAAAATGGTGAGTGAATGAGTGCGAATGTGTGTCAGAGGCATGGGTTAGCTTATATATAGCTATACCCATGGAAATTATCATATCCACAAGACATAAGACAGCACCCCCACACACTCCTCCTCCTCCCTCTTCGAACGAAAAGCATGCCAAAGAATATTGAAAGTCCGTTGACGCAACGGAAAAATGAATGTTAAGCAGCGGCAACGCCAAGGCACTTGGGGAGAACGTAAACGTAGACGTAGAATGCACGGTTCAAAAATTGTATTTTATTTATAATTAATAAAGATTTAATATGGGATTTGTGAAGTGTTTTTAGTTACCTTTAGTATTCATGAAAAGATTAATTAATGTTTACTTTTTGTGGCGCTCTAAGACCATGTTAACAAGGCTTTATTCATGTTTTAACTGAAAATAAACTCAAACTAAAGCTGTGTTCGGACCGCTCAAAATTTGGCCATGACTTTTAAATATGTTTCTTTTTTCTGTATTTACGGAATTATTAATAACATTTAAAGCTTAGTTAAAGCAAGCCAAAGGTTTATAAATAACTGGCAGCTTATTCATAAACATTTGGCTTGCTTTAACTAAGCTGAAAATGGATATTATGTTTTGATTTTATTTCTGTTTTATTTTCTACTCTAGAAAATATGTTTTAAATTGTATTTGGTATTATTCTTTGGGTTTTTAACTTAATGTGTTACTATTAACTAGTACTATTTACCTGTAGCCACTTGAAGTAGTTTAAATTCTTATAAGAAATACCATTTCTCGACTATTTTGGAGTCTTAATTTTGTGGAGCTGTTATTCTTTTAGGTTATTCTTTTAATTTATAATAAGATATTTAATTGATTCTTAAAACAGTACAAATTAAGCGAGATACTGACACTTATAAAATAAAACTGAGTGTTTTTTTGGTTAAGAATTATTGATTTTATTGAAGTGAATACTCCTTTAAAAATGGTGTTAATTATGGTTGTCCAAGATCAGTTTGTATTCGATTCCCTCCAAAAAACACCCTTTAAAATCCTCTAAATCAGCTAGCTGAACCCCTGCTTTTAATTAAATATAAACCATAAATAAACAATATTTTTCCGTGTAAAACTATGAGCCAGAACGGACGACTGTCTGGCTGTCTGACTGGCCGAGTGTGAGAAAAAGGCAGCATAAAGCACACGGACTTGGGCAACAACGACAACGGGTTCTGTACCGCTACTGCTGACCGACCGAAGTTGAAGGCAAACTTGTCAAAGACAATGAATAAAACGAAATGAAATAAACGATAAAAGCCAGTTGGGGGCCAGAAGTTGTTAAGAAACAACAAAAACAACAGCAGCAGCAGCAACACACACTGGGAAAAGGCGGGGCGGCGTTTTCAGTTTCGCTTTCAAAGGGGCGCGAGCACCGTGGAGTCTCTTCAATTAGCCAATTGGCAACGGCTTTTACTTCCTCTCATCAGCGGCTAAGAAAGAAAAGCCGAAGAAACCAAAGAAACCAAAACTAAAAGCTAGCAGAAAGAGCGAAAAGCTAGCTGCTGCTAGCCTGGTCGAGAAAAGATTTCCATTATGGCCGCAGCAGGCGGCACGCCTCGATTTAGCCAGCAAGTAAAAGTTGCAGGCGCACCACAACAATAGCACCAACAGTAACTAGTTTTGTTTTACAACAATTAATATTTTTGCAAAAAGGAAAACAACAAGCGCTAAAGGCAAAGCCAAAACCTATAACTTGCCGACTCGCCGTCGATTGGCAAATAGTTGTTGGCAAAGCAACAGAAACGAACAACTAAAAACTAAAAAAAAAAGAGAGGAAAAAACTGGTCTCGGCAAAATGAAAAACCCGCAAAAATTAGGTTCGAGTCTCTCGCTGAAGTCCAACTCAAATATCGAAACGTAAAGTCTCGAAAAGAGTGGAAAAGCAAAAGCCAATCAAAGTTTGCTCGCTTTATAAATTAAACATTTGATTTTATGTGTCTCTCGCTTGCTCCACAATGCACTGGATTGTACGAATATATCTTTATATATATATACTATATATATATATATATATATATGTACTCCATTCCATCATATTTCAGACTGTGAACGGGAGTATAATGTGGAGCAGGTCAAAATTGTGTACGATTTTGAAAGAAAAGCAGCAAAAATAATGCGAAATGTTAATTAACAGACGGGTCAAAGTTTTCATTAACTAACTGCCCTTTATAGTTGCCTTAAGTTCAGTTTTAATTAAGTTTTGCATTTGGATTTTAATGGGATTTATTTATAGAGGATTTTGTCAGGGAAATGTAAGCCTAATTATTAATAAAATTATTTCTGAATGCAGGAAAACATAGGGCTTAATGTTGTATAACATTTCCTTATTCTTAAAATGATTTCTAATCAAGATAATTTCTTCTAGTCAAATCTTTGAAATGTCTTCTTAAAACATAAAAAATTTACTAGTTAATCTTTTTTTCATTAAACATTTTTAGAGATTTCTAAATTGCGGTAGGTCAAAATACACAGACTCCCAGAAAATAAAATACCTCACAGAAAAAAACAATGACAAATGCTAATTGGTTTCCACTGCCTTCGTGCACTTTCCCGGCATTTCGCTGTTTTTGGCTAATAACTCTCTTGGCCGCCTGCCCCGACCCCGCCCTCAGTCACGCCCCTTAACAATAACAATACGAGTGACACGCGCTATTGACAGCCGTGACTGACATGTCGGCAGAGTTACACGCCTGAAACGTAGTGTACTGTAACTGAAACTCTCACTTTCGTTCGAAACGAAATGCCGCTGACAATTGAATGAAAACACACTTGGCTGGCAGAGAATTTTGTTTGCAAAACAAACCATTCAAATGGCAAAGACATCACTGACAACGACGACGACGACGAAGAGCTGCCCGTGTTTACATTCGAAAAGCTTCATGGAAAAATAAGTAAAAACACACAAGACAATATAATTGCAGAGCGACAGACTTTCTCCCTTACAGAAAAACAAGCAACGCATTTTTCTTTACGGCCTTTTGCCAGCTTGGTATTATTTTTTATATCATTGTGACGGAAGTTGCTAATGCCGGCCGACTGGGCGTATACGTAATGCGAGTGTCAGCCAGCGATTACGAGGGTCCTTGTTTTCTTTATAGTTTTTTTTGCCAGATTTGGTAACCGATCACGCAATTAGCTTGTATAAATGCAGGAAAGCTAAGTTTATTAAAGAAAATAAATAATGCAAATATGTATATATTTTTAAAAGGGCTTTCGAGTCTCTTTAAGATTTTACTTGACGTATTAATTTGATATTTCTATTACAATTTATTTATTTTCATGTTACTTAACTTAAACATAACTTGTTGACCTTTTATTTGCCTCAAAACTAACCCTGAATGCTTGTGACCCTTTTTTTGGTGTGATTAAATCAATTTGATGGCACTTTAAGCTTGATTTTGCATAAATTAAATGCAAGCAAGCCAAGCCAAGCCGCTTATTGTCAGCATTTAAAGTTAACATTAAGCAATCTATAATATTTCCATGGAATAAACGTGAATAAATGCCACACGACTCACAAAACAAGCTGCTAAGCTGCCTCAAGTAGCTGCAAGCATAATTGCGGCCAATAACCATTTGGCTTTAGTGCTTGGCTCGGTCAGAAGTGCCTGGAAAATATTGCATCTAGATTCTTATTCTGAGATACTGAGAGGCTGAAAGGCAGGCCAGCTGTCACTTTTGGCCTAGCCCTGACAGCCAGCCAGCTGCTGCAGTGTAGTAGTTTCTGGTGTATGTGTAGGCCTCGTAAATGTATAGAGAAAATCGAGTTGCTACCTCGCGACTTGCGCTCACTTTTATGCTGATTTGTGTGCATAGTTTGGCTGAAATCGAAACGCATCAAATGGTTATTGAACCCATCGAAACGAGACAGTCAGTCAGTCAGAGAGACAGACAGGCAGATAAACATACGCTCTAGGAGTGAGAGTAAATCAGCAAGTCATTGCACAGAAAGAAATCATTAAATAAAGTGCCTGGAGAGATTTTAGAGTTTTTTTTATTTATTTATTTATAAATCCAAAACAGCTTACATTTTCTGCCTAATTTTGTATTTTTTGTATTTATAAATAAAAAATAGAATAAGCCTTTGTTTACTTTTTACTTTACTTTTAATTTCAATCATTCAATCAAAATAGTTTAAAAATTTATAGCTCACTCAATCAATTTCCATGACAATATTGCTCTATTAATGTCAGCTTGAAAGCATGCCGCATATTTTTCTCTCTGCAAAAGCCACCAATCGAAAGACTGAGGCAACGAACTTGCTGCGCGCACTACTGCGCCGTGCAAGTTTCAGTTTTTTAGGGTCTAGCAGGAAGTGCGACAAAAGGCAGGCAGCAGCATGGCTCGCTTTGTTTGCGCGATACGAGATCCATCTTAATTACCCCGCCAGCCCAATGTCACCCCGCACAAATAAATGTTAATTATGCTTGGGCCAAATCTGAATCCATATGCTTAGGCGGGATCTACGCGTGTGTATCAATCATTTGTCAGAGACAAACGACGACGACGGTGGAGAGGTGACAAACCGAAATAAAAGCCAATTCAGCGCCAAGCGGCAAACTCGTTCAGCCGCGTCATTATATAAAATGCGGAGTATCTATATTTATCAGTTGTTCGCGAGTATATATCCACATCGCCACTGGCAGCGACATAATCGAAATGTCAAGTCGATGGATGGACTTGGACTGAGCCGAGCGATTGCACAACCCTGGCTTTTAATAATTGAAACTAATTAGGCGAAAATTTATAATTTGTGTTTATTTTTGCTGATGCAGATGCTGACCCCCTCCGTTGGCCATAATTATTAGCAAGTTGGGGAGATGGTGGCTAAGTAAAGCTATATAAATATTACTGGGGGATTTTGGTAGCAAAATTCGATGTTAAAAAAAAAACATTTTAAATATGTAATACATCGAACGATATATCTTATGGAAACTCGATTTGTATCGAATTATTTTATATAAATTATAAATCGATGGATATACAATATTATCTTATTTATTTAAACTTCTTTTTGGAATCAGCCAAAGTTTTACTCTCAGATAAAAATAAATAATTTTAAAATTGGTCATCGATAGCACACCTTTATTATCGATTAATGTATTAGTTTTACATTTTTAAGATTACTTTCTTATTTAGATATTTTAAAAACAAAGTTCATAGCTTTTTAATGACTTAAAAATTACAAAAGTATTATAAAACTATTCCTCTTATCCACAACTTCATATATTTTAATTATCGATTAGTATTACTATGACATTTACGATAATTTCGATATATGGCCCATTGCATTTTCTACCAATCAATATCATTTGGCTATAAATTCATCCACCCTGACGAGTCGCTGCCACCAGACCTGGCCAATAAAGTGACTTGACTTAATACCGTTTTACTGTCTAGGCCATAAACATGAGACACTGATCGAGGCGCATCAAACTGGCCACTAAACTGGCCCAGCCTCGAGGCAATCGGGCAGGCATTTAATTTGAATATTTACCATCTCCGATGCCATGCGTTTGGCCGAACGGGTTTGCTGGCTGGCGTCTCCGATTTTGGCCAAAAGGTTAAAGTTGAGCGCCGCCAGCACCTGCTGCTTACGGCTTTCGTCTGAACGGGAGTTGGGATGCAAAACCCCGCATTAACTTGCTAATAATACGAATTTCACCGTTTCTCGTCGCCGCTTCCCTATGATTTTTTGTGTGTCTTTTCTGTTATTATTTTTGTTGCTTGTTTTGTTGTTTTTTTTTTTGGGACGCTTTGTTTATTAATAAAAGCGCATATATGGACTTACGTAAGGAGGCGGCTGCTGGCGCTTCTGCTGTTGCTGCTGCCGGTGCTGGTGCTGCTGTTGCTTTTCTCCTCGTGTTGCACTTGCTGCGGGCGATGACGATGACGATGACGATGACGATGACATAATGTCCGCACAGTCAGTTCCTTATTGCCGCCAAGGGGCCTAAACACGCCTCAAGAAAGTGCCAGTGAAAATATGATTTTCACACACACACACCACAACTCGGTTTTTGCGAAGAATCACTTCGTGGAAAGCCATTAAAAAAGAGTGTGGAATATTGAGTGAATAAAGCTCACTCGCTTCTTGTAATAAAATGCTTAATTTGAGCTCATTCTGGTTTAGTTATTTAGGCAAATTTGTATTTAAATTTATGTTCCATTGGGTACTGATGAGCACAAGACTTTTTTATAAAATTTACACACCCAAGGGCGTGTTTTTTTTGGATTTTCCATATACCTAAATAAAGGATAAGCTCTTTAAATATATATTTTAATATGTAAGTTCCATTTAGAATTCAATTTGTCAACATTTTTTTTAGTTTTAAAAAGGATGAGAAGTATATATGTGACTTCAAGCGAGATATTTGTGCTATTTCGTAATATTTCTGAATTCGTAAACTATATAGCATAAACGTCATAAGAGTCTGGCATTTTCCAGGCCGTTAGCTTTGTACATTTGTCTGTCTGTTTGGTTTCGCCAGAGTGAGCTTCTGACAAAAAGACCCAGAAATAAAGGCTAATGCTGGTGCCAAAAAAAATAAAAAACTGAAACCGAAATCTGACAAAAAGCCCCAAGAAGCTGGCGACACTGACAAATGGCGAATTCTTTACGAGGCCAAAAGCAAGACAAACAAACAAACTGGCAAGCTGGCGGACTGGCAAACAAACGGACATAAATTTTATTGACATTATGAACAAGATCGCGGCGTGTAGGAAATGCTTGATCTGGCGGCACTGGAACGGAAGTGGAGACTGCTGCGCACTCGACTGTTGAGATTTGCTGCTGCTGCTGGTCTGGCATTGCATTTGCCGCAGCAAGAATAATGGTTATATGTTCTCGTTCGGTCTCGGTTTCTTGCTGCTGCTGCTGCTGCTGCTGCTTGCTACTACTACTTTTTGTGATAGTGACTCAGCAACTCAGCTGGTTGGCATTTTATGTACATACATAATATGTGCCTCACTCACGTTTGGGACATTAAAAACGTCAAAGCGACATGCAGTTCCATAATTCAATGGGTGCGTCAAGAAACCACAGAGAGAGAGATGTGTTGCTTAATCCATCAAGAGATGAGGTACTCAAAGGGCTTGACTGGGTTTACCTTTACCTGGTGATTATGTTGGCTAAAATATAGTAATTTGTATTAAGTTCGTGAGGTAGAATATGGTAAACATAATGAATATGCTAGGGAATTTAGTTTTGTTGGCAACCAAAGGGGTATGCATTTTATGGGGCTTGGCATTTAAGAAAAAATATAAAAGGGTGTCGAATAATAGCATATTAAAGGTTATTTTTAACATTTACATTTACTATAGAAGATTTTATTTAGAAAGAAAAAGAGCACTATCGTCTAAAATGTACAAACTATTTACAAATTAAATACCTATTCAATGAAATACAAATAAAATTATAACACAAATTTATGAAATGCATGAAGCATTGCACATCCTTTTGAAAACTTTAATATATTATAATTGTTTACTTTTTTGTATCAACAAAAATTTAAAAACTAATTTTCTTTCTTAGCAAATACTTAAAGAATACCCATAAACGTATCTGTACAAAATAAATGGTTTACAAACAATATAAAAATACAATAGAATTATTAGGTAAACTATAAATAAATTATAGATATTATTATTTTGGTATTTAATTTGATTCCTGGTTTCAAGACACAAAGTTTATCTACAGAAAACTCCTTAAAAATGGACTAAGAATCAGAAAACCAACCACAAACCAATTATACCGCTTCTCTTGCCCCTCTTCGACTCTTTTATTCTAGTCTTGCTACATATTTCTCAGTGTAAGAAGCCCTAAAACAGGCTCTCGAAATCTTAGCAAACATTTCATATATATTTTTGGTTTACTGACTGACGGAGTCTGGCTGTTGTTGCTGCAGCAACTCGTTTTCTTTTTCTTTTTGAAGCGTCAATGGCCGCTTCAGGGTTATGCTGCAACAGGAAGTAATTGCCCGCGAGACCAAGCCAGATCAGATCAGATCAGAGCAGAAGGAATCCGGCAAAGTACCGCACCGCACCCAAAAAAAACTGTACTGTAATTGGTAATTGGAGCCGCATATTCTCGCCCTGGCCAGACCCCAACTAATTGCCATAAGCTTCGGTGTGATTATTCTAATTGATCCGTGAACCAGTTTCGGTTTAAGTACAACTGACTCATGCACGCCGCTCTGGACTCGTTTGCGGAGCTCCGGCCAGATTGCGCAAGGTCGTCTGGTCGTCGGGACAGGACAGGTGCTCACGACTTGGCTTAATTGTGACGTATGCAACTGGTCTGCCAAAAAATAAAAACAAAGTAGTTAGCCGCAAAATCAAAGCCAAGCAAAAGTATTGCCCAAACGGTTATGACTTATGTGACTCCACATCCCACACACGCGTGTCGTGGCTTTTCTTAAATTTTCTCTGTGCGATTTTTTTTCGTATTTTCATTTTTACTTTTTTTGTTTATGTTTTATTTTTTACCTCTTTTTACTCTGTGCTCTTTTTTTTTTGCTGGTGCTGAGTCTCACCTTGAGCTTAATTTCGGTCAAGCAAAAAGGCGTTCAAGATTTAATTAAATATAGCGGCGCGACAGAGCGACAAACGAACGGACGGACGGCCGAACAACATCGATTCGACAGCTGCTAAAATGGTAAATGGATGAGGGGAAAGCCGCTAACGACCGCATTTAAATAAATCGCACTTCAAACGAGCTTTCGAGCGTGCCAGCGCTCAACTGCATCTCCCCGAAAACGAAAGACTTAGGCGACGAACGCGACGAAAGCATGGCCACGATGTAGCACTATGCACCATGATTAATGCAACATTTTGCGCAATTTGTCGCGCCCGTTGAAAATATATATTGAGGGAGCACCAGCACGAGCACCAGCACCAGTCAGCATTAAACGGCCACAAAAAATGTACGCAAATGAATTGCAATTTCTGCGCTTTCTGTGCTTTCGTGCAAGTGAAATCCAACAATCACATAAAACGGCTCATATTTTCAGATACCCTCGATGTGATTGGGTTAAAGCGGGGTAGATATGACTACAATATAGTATAAAATAATTATATTTTTAAAAGGTATTAAAGATATTATCTCAGATTAAAGCGGTCATATCTTGAAGCTTATATTTATAGAAAAAATTATGTATACTTCGAGCCCTAAGCCTTTTCTTCTAATTGATTTAATGTTTTATATTTTATTTACCTTAAGTGTCAATAAAATATTAAATAAGATAACAAGATTTTTCCCGAAAAATTCTCTTTACTTCAAAAGTAAAAAATAGTTATGCTCAGGGTATCCTCGCATTCGAACTCTCCTGCTGCATAGAAATTGCAATTTTCTCTGATTTTTCATTTAGACTTGCTGTTGCTTTTTTTTGTTTTCCTTTTTTTCTTTGCGCAAGACAATTGAACAAATCCAATCATGCTGCTGGAATGCAGTTGGCTTGTCTCTCCTTGCAACCAATGGTGGTGGCACCCGGTACTCCCCCTCTCTCTTTCTATTATTTATTGACTTTTATTTGGCGCTGTCGTAACCACAGTCAAACGCAAAAACCCAATACATAGACACACAATAAAGGCGGCTCTTTTTTAAGCCAATAAAGAAATGTTTGATGCACAGTTAAAAGGTATGTCCATAAAAAAATAAAAATTTTTTAATCAAAAGATAAGATTATATAAATAAAATGTATTATTTGGAATGAAGATATTAAAATAAATAAAAGGAAAAGAAAAATAAGAAACGAAAGGAAATTGAATGAAAGGAAAGTACTTTTTTTCTGATTTGTAGAATTTTAGTTAATGAGATTTGAAGATAAATTAAAGTAATTTTTTAGTAGTATATTGCTTCATTCTTTTTTGGAAAGTTTTACTGTAGTTTTTATTAGTAAATATTTTATTAGTAAAAATACCATAACAGTGATGAGACCCCTATCTGGACCCTCCAATTAGAGCTGAGCTCCATTTTAATCAAAAAAGACCATTATCACTCTTTTTTTTAACCCCAGTTTGTGAATATTAAATTATTAAATTATCATCTAATAATATTCAAATATTTCTATTCTTCTGATACTAATTACCTTTTTTTACTCATTTAATAAAGTTAAATTATCCCAATTGCTAAAAAATTAATTGCTAACAATCAAGTGTCATAACTTCATACTGCAAAGCTTAGTATTTTTTTCTCTGTGTATCTTGGCTTTGCTCCAGCGAGCCGTTAGACAACATGGCCACTAGCTAATGATACCAACAAACACACAATGGACATTTGTGGAAAACTTTGCAATGCGACTTGGACAACTGCCCGAAATGGACAACGAAACACACACATTTTACGCAAGAATTGTATTGAAAGATGATTTGTACACCAGAAAAAAATGATAATAAAAAAACAGAGCAAAAAAACAGGCATTCTGAGAGGGGATTTTCGCTTTCGCACAAGGAAAATGAAAGGCATTTGAGAGCCTAAGTTGAACCAGAGCCCGGTCCCAGTTGGATTTCTCTTTACGGTCATTCCGTTCATGTTTATTTCCGCGCCCAGTTCCAGAGCCAAAGATCCCAAGCGAGAGCAAACCAGTTGGTCCAGTACGAGTCCGAGTCCGAGTCCAATCCCCATACAGTCTCCGTCCCCACGGCAACTTGGCCTAACTGGCCACACGCGATAAGGAACCTTTTGCGTTAGCTGCTTTGCCTTGCCTTGCTTTGCTTTGGCTTTGAGAGACTCTCGGTAATTTATGCAGCCGTAAATTAATTTAAATAAATAGCCCAAAATATATATAAGTGGAAACCAGTTTCACTTTTTGAACGACCGATCGAGAGATCTAAGGAAATTGCGATCCACTGAGAACGACATGGACACGGCGATTAATTGGGGGATGTGACCATAAATTAGTCAACCTTTTTTTTTGGTTCGAACT
This sequence comes from Drosophila seguyi, assembly GCA_008042675.1. Taxonomy (NCBI): domain Eukaryota; kingdom Metazoa; phylum Arthropoda; class Insecta; order Diptera; family Drosophilidae; genus Drosophila; species Drosophila seguyi. The sequence continues at coordinate 108,719 of VNJU01003969.1, forward strand.
GGTGACACGACCTTGAGCGATACCTGGCCAGCCATAGCCACAGCCCAGTGCCAGCTTTCTAACTGTATTTGTATTTGAAACTTGGCAATCAACTCATGCCTGTGCCAATTCTGGCCATTTCTCTGCTCTCCGCGGGCTAACTGTTTGTTTGGTTTGAGGGTCTCAATTTGCATAACCCCGGCGTTGTGTAAGGTGTTCTTAATGGAGATGCCAGCGGAATGATCAAGCAGGTGAACGGCTAATGGCCCAGAGAACCTCTAATAATATAAGGTAGACGAGGTTATTTGACAGAAAAAAAAATGTGTACAAAAAATAAACATAAACAAAAGCCATGTGAAAGGTATACATATATGAGGGTTATTTATTATTTATTTAGTCAAACATAAACTAAATATTTTTTAAGTAAACCTGCCTGTTATTTTTTAAGGTTAATGGTTTTTGTAGAAACCATAAAATTTCTATGAAATTTATACCGATTTTTGTTTAGATTTATTTCAAGATACTGTCAGCACGTTGCATTTAATTGGCGTGTTGTTAGATTTATCTTTGCTAATGTTTAGGTCAAAGCCAAGCTTGCCATTTATAATTAATGTTTCTTTTCCTAATGCTATTTATTTTTTTTTTTTGCTGAAGCAGGAAATCATAATAGTAGTTTTGGCTTCTTTATTCTTAATTCGTTGTGCTTTATTTAAGCCATTTTTAGACTCGATTTTTATAGTTGCCAGAAATTATTAATGAAGCTTATAAGGTATTCAAGAAAACTGGTTTTCTTGTTATTTTTTTGTCTGTTTATTTATCATTAATATTAACACACTTTCACTAAGCAAGATTAGATTAGAAGATGTTAGCAGGAAATTGTTAAAATGTATAAGAAAGTAACTAAGATGGGTTATATTATTTTTTATGACCATTTTAGGACTTTCAAATACTATATACTTAGGAAAAGTTGAATTATTATGTTTATTAACTTGGTTTTACATTTTCAAAAAATGTTTTTAAAACTAAAAAAGTCTACATGTGAAAAATGACCAGCCTCTTCCCATCACTTTGGAAAACCTGGGTGAATGGGTCTGGAGGTCAGCCTGGCAGGCGGAGGAGCTGGGGGAACTTTCAAAGTCGAGTGACTCTTCACAAAAAACGGCTAATAAGCGTCCAAAGTGCAACTGAAGATGTCAGAGCAAAATCTTAACAGCTCTATGAGCACTGCCCGCCAAAGACAATGAACAATAAACAATGGAGGGGCCCGAACAGGCGCATAACTTGTGACAGTCGAGTTGAATAATTATGGGCAGCAGCAACAACGGGCTAATTGTTAATTAGTTTGGCCGAGCAATCGACTCGGATCAGGTCGGTGAGGAACTGGGTCAATGTCGATGCGATGCGACGTGTTCGGATTCGTGGGCGCCAAAGGGAACTGACCCCGCGGGATCTCACTTGTGCCAAGTGCGCGAATGACCTTCCCTCTGGCCCAATTTCAGGTGGCAGCCGGCAACAAGTGCCACGTAATTTGTCGAAAGTCGACATGCCCCCTCACATATAAATCACAGATTATTAATCGGACATCAAAGCATAAGTCCGAGTGATTAATTACTTTTATTTCTTCTCTCTCTTCCAGTTTCCACCGCGATTGCTGCGAATCGCTTTTGTGATATGTCTGCTGATTGTCTTGCTCTCACCTGCCACAGACAGTGCGCAAAGTAAGTGACTTTATCAAATAATAATAATGAATTTAATGAGTGTAAAAAGTGCATTAAAAGATGTGGCAAAAAGGATTACCAAGGGGACACCCGGGTTTGAACCGGGGACCTCTCGATCTGCAGTCGAATGCTCTACCACTGAGCTATATCCCCACTTATATAAGAAGCTAGAATTTACCCAAGAAACGCCAAGAGACCGGCACTCGATCACAATGTGGGGGCGGTATAATGCCTATCTTGGACTATTTTTAGTGCCTTCTTTAGTCGTTTATTTCTCTTTTGTAGTTGGTGGGCGGAAGTTGATAAACGACGGCAGTTGCCGAGGCCTTTCCCTATTTAGTAAACCCTTGTAGTGGTTATCTGTCACTATCCCTATCACTTTGGCACTTTACTTGTTGCCTAACCCATTGAAAAAATTAATTAGAGAAAGGCAAAGGGCGGGGCGGCCAAGCCTTGCTGGATAACACCTAAGCTCTTAATTAAGCGGTAATTAAAAACGAATTATATAAAGAAACAAAAAGGAATCAAATAGCAAAGACAAAACAGAAGTCAATATATTACGATTATCCATTAGTTTTCACATAACAAGTTTAAAATTCAAATGAATAAACGGCTGCAGACCGGGATGGGGTAGTTCATTAAAGATAATAAAGTCTGTTGCCCGAAATTAAATTCGTACAAGGTACGAAAATTATGCAAATTTTTAAGACAGCAAAGGGGAAGTACAAAAAAACATCAAATATACAAATTTAAAACTATAAACGGTTTCATTCATTCCAATTTCTTACTTTTATTACTTGCTAATATAGAATTTTAGGGCACATTTTGTCTTAACAAAACATTTTTCACAAAAACCAACAACAAAAAATTAAGAAAAAATATACCAAAAAACAAGGGGACACCCGGGTTTGAACCGGGGACCTCTCGATCTGCAGTCGAATGCTCTACCACTGAGCTATATCCCCATGTTGCTTGCCAGTGGCTAAGCTGCTACTTGACAGCTGGCATCGTTGTTCTCATTGCAATCGAACATGTTCGATGGTTGGCTGTGAAATATTTAACCCTCGGCTGGGCAGACAATTTGAGCAGCCAATTTAAAAATAAAACGACTTGCAATTATACAACCAATTATACATGAAATTAAAATGCACTTATTTGTGACTATTGCAGAAACATAAAAATGTAGATTTAAGCATTTAATGCCAGGCACAAATTGCCAACGATATGTACCGATTATTACGTGCATCGAAAGAAAATAATTTATTGGCCAAGGAAGCCAGAAAAATAAATAATTATTTTAATAATGTACACTTAAAGTTAATATTTGTAAAGAAAACAACTTTTCGAAAACCCCTTTAAATTGTTTTGCTGGCAAAAAGGTTTACCTAGGGGACACCCGGGTTTGAACCGGGGACCTCTCGATCTGCAGTCGAATGCTCTACCACTGAGCTATATCCCCAACTGTGACTCCGGGCTCCACAGCAGCCTCCAAGTGCCAAGAGTCGACTTTTTCCTCTTAAAAGAACTTTAAAATACAGCCTGATATCAGCAGACAGTGCCGCTACGGTTCCTAGAAAAATAATTGATAAGGACTACTGATCGGAATACGAATTCTCAGAATAAGAACAAAAAAGTTTACCAAGGGGACACCCGGGTTTGAACCGGGGACCTCTCGATCTGCAGTCGAATGCTCTACCACTGAGCT